>JAIPMN010001871.1:0-11305 GCA_020650975.1 Apostichopus californicus | reverse complement strand
AAAACCCCAAATTTTCTTGTACGCTCCGCGCCAACCGATGGTGGCGCTCCGCTTAGATAGTCCTGCATATTGGCCCCCCCATACACAAAATCCTGGCTACGCCACTGGTCCGGACGGTAACTACAAACCGATATTCTGTATTTGTTTTGAAATCTTAAGTAGCTTTGTACACGATTAACAGAACAGACCCATTACAAGCTTTATACGAATTGTTCTGTTGGCTAATAACATTAATTTGACAATGTTCCGTCGTTTGTATCTACGTTTTCCATCTCTGCTATTTATTTTGTAGTTGGGAGATCTACACTGTGCGATATGACGCCGTGGAGGATAAAAATTACTATGCAGTCGTACCGCCTGGTCAGTGGTTATCATTTTCCGGAACTGGGGACTCCATGGCAAATCTTGCCATGGATTCTGGGTTCTTTGAAGATGAAAGTAGCTACAGAGTGCGAATATTTTGCGACCGTAATCCAAGCTTTGAAAATTTCGGTTAGTACTTATTAACACTACCTAGTCTCTAGATAAATTAACGTTAGGCTAACCAGCCTAACGTAGGCCTATGTATAGCCTAGTAGCCAATTCGGGTATAGTCAGTATTGCGAAATTCGGAACACTGCGAATTTCGGACACCCCTAAGAAATACACGATTTCACCATGACAACCTACAGGAAGAGCCAAATTTCACCAAAAAGTACAAAGCAACAGTTATTTTCTCTCCAAAATGACCCGTGTGCAAGTAAGTACTTACATATTTGTCAATAAAATGACGGAGATATATGAAGTCTGTTATAATTACTGAAAGAGCAACTGCGCCACCAATTTTATCACCAGTGCCACACTGTGGGAACGAGTGTCTGAATTTTGCAATACTTTAGCAAAGAAATAACAGTTCCACAATCACGAAGAATCTTCTTTTTTACAACGTGACATTAGTTTGCAGGAAAGAAAGTTTGGCCGTGTATCTTAATATAACACACTTCTCCCACCATATCAAGTATATTTTCAGGTGATTTATACCAGAAGATATAGTTTTGGGGTGATTTAAGGCTTAGGCCTAGGTGTCCGAAATTCGAAGTGTCCATGCTAGTATAGTCAGTATTGCTAATTTCGGAACACTGCCAATTTCGGACACCCCTAAGAAATGCACGATTTCACCATGACAACCTACAGGAAGAGCCAAATTCACCAAAAAGTACGAAATGACCCGTGTGCAAGTAAATACTTACATATTTGTCAATAAAACGACGGAGATCTATGAAGTCTGTTATAATTACTGAAAGAGCAACTGCGCCACCAATTTTATCACCAGCGCCACACTGTGGGACTGTGTGCCCGAAATTAGCAATACTCTAGCAAAGAAATACCAGTTCCACAATCACAAGAATCTTCTTGGAATACAACGTGAAAACAGTTTGCAGGAAAGAAAGTTTGGCCGTGTATCGTAATATAACACACTTCTCCCACCATATCAAGTATATTTTCAGGTGATTTATACCAGAAGATATAGTTTTGGGGTGTTTTAAGGCTTAGGTGTCCGGAATTGTCCATGTCCATGCTAGTAGTACTCACGCCTAGTACTAGTAGTAGCATGGTGGGCTCATAATTGACGCACTTAAGGATTTCTATCAACGAAAAATCGAATTTCGTTTTTCATAAGTGTAGTTCCTCAGAAATGTAATGATCACAAAAAATTTATTATTCTGTGACTATGCAATGTACAACTGGCCCCAGAGAGTAGTTGTATTATATTGAGGCTATGTTGGTCATTTTTAGAGAGTAAGATTTCCAAATGCTAAGAAAATGTGCAAAACTGGGGGGAGGGTGTTGAAGCTTAAAAAAAATTCACAATTTGATCAGTATATACCTGAAATGGATTCAAACTCATGTAACTCTGCTTATCTGCCAAAGGTTAAAGTTGCCTGCTGTATCGTTGCTAGTAATAATTGAAGGTGCCTCAATTATGAAGGTGTGTCAATTATGAAGCCTTTACTATATAGTTAAGGCAATTAAAAAACGAATACAGTTGAGTGATTTCGATTTTTCGTTGATAGACATTATTAATCAAATCCTTAAATGCATTAATTATGAGCCTATCATGCTACTAATAGATCATACTTCATAGATGTAATTCTTTACAAGGAATGATCTAGCATAGAGGTTTGCATCATGGCTACTTACGTTATTAGTATTAGATCACGCAGGGAAACTTATCCTGAAATTGTGTTTGCTATTATGCATGAAGAAAGCACAAAAGCTCCACAAAAACAGGAATGTATACCAGGGTTCTGCCCAGGGTGGATTGAGTGCCGGCAGGACTATCTAAGCGGAGCGCCACCATCGGTTGGCGCTGAGCGTACAAGAAAATTTTGGGTTTTGGAAACCCCTCCAGATGGCCGGAAACGGCCCTTCCCGAGTATTCTGAGCCACATGTAGACAGCTTTGAAATGAGATCTCATGTCTGGAATTTTTCATAATTAATGAAAAAAGTTAGGACAAATATCTGGAGCACCAGAGTGCAGACCAGCCGGTGGTGCCTATTAAATAAATTGTGGCGGTCGGTAATTCAGCGTGCTGGTCGGGCCCGACCGGCGCCGACCGGCAGCGGCAGAACCCTGGTATACCCGAGAACAGTGTAATTCAGCCACAAAAGAATTGTCTTTGAAGTAGTAGGGTGGTGGACTCGGATCTGATAACAAAGTTTGAATGATAGCAGATCTGCGATTTGTTTCTTGTTTGTATAGTGTTACAGATATAGGCATATTCCATAGTTTTAATTACATGTTGATAGCTCTTTAGTATTGTGGTATATATGCCTGTGCATCACACAAAATACAATAAACCTGCATGTTTTTAGTGCTGCTTATGTTCCATTGTGCAAAACGTGTGTTAGTGATGTGTAATTATATGTTGCAATCAACAACAAAACAAAAAGTTGAGAAAGGAAGTGACAAAAGTTGAAAGCCTTAAAATCATTAGTAGGCCGCTAGGTATCTCCCTGTAGAGAAGATAAAGTTTTAAATGAAGATTTAATAATAAAGGGGGGGGGGGGGAGAAAAAAGATGAAAAGTAGAACCAGACATAACTTCATTGCAAAATAACTTTTAATGGTTCCATCCCACGTATTGTATCCAAAGGATTAGCATCAGTGGAATTAATCACAAATGAACGCCCAGCTGTTGGTAACTGTTCAGTGGTGCCAAGCAACGGTACCGCTCTAGAGACAGAATTTAATGTCTTCTGTGAGGATTGGACGGATCCGGACATGCCGCTGAACTACAGATTTGCACAGCGACTGAGGGCCACGGACGCATGGACGTGGATCTACAGTGGTATGATGAACTTTAATAGTTTGTATTTGAACCATCGGTCAAGTAGCTGGTTCAATGGTTTTATGTAACCATATATATCTCATCTCCATCAGAGCCAACCTTTCTCAGAAGAACAGCAAAGGCCACCCACTGTGTTCGCCTTCTCTGCAGTATATGGAAAAGTTTACATCTCAAAAATAAAGCTAACTTCAAACAACCAATTCAAAACTTTAATAGGAGCTGCCATGGTGTAAATATTAGGTTTTTAGTCAGAGTATGGAACATATGGAACATAAAATTATCTTTCCCAAGGAAGACTTGCATTGCGTATCATAAAATTATTCCTTTTAACATTTGTGTACCAAATGTAATGTCAATTAAAGTAAAAGTTGTTTTTATTTGTTCTTGTTCACAGGTGAAAAAGCCTACATGGATGCAGCCACTATTTTTCCTCAAGGGTATGAGAGTGAAGACTATCAAGTGTATATTCTTGTCCGAGTCAGTGACCTCATTGGTTCCTACTCAGATCTTGAAATCAGCGCGCAGGTAAAAATTGACAGAATCAATGCAATATAATTTGTTGTAGTACTTAGATAATTATATAGTATAGTAAAAATGAACAAAAAAAGTAATTGAACTAGTTTTATACTTAAAATTGGAATATTCTGTGGTAAGATTAATGATCATCGATATGGTTTCCACACTGTTAAGAGAAAATATGCAGTAATTATCGGTATGTTTGAACAGTAAAGTTTGCTTGGGGTTGCAGTAGTCAAGTAATTGCAATTGGTGCAGACACAAGGGATTGCAAGTTAGTATGACAATTAAGAAATTTGAAGCAACAACAAACTAGATGGAATGACAAAAGGTGATACCATTGTCTTTTTTTCCAGTAGAACTTTTTGTATCCATCAGGGACACTGATTATGGGCTTGGGGTGGCAAAGTGGAATAAGGGGCCTGCTTCTCTTTGTCAAAAGGAAGAGGACCACTCTAGTAACATCAGACAAAGTTGTAAGATAGAGCAATTGAATCTTGCAAAGTTTAAAATTTATAAAGGCATACTAAATTTCCAGGTACATAGTTTTGTAGTATGCATAAAAGAAACATTGATAAAGAATACTATCAGCTAGCCTCTTCTCTTTGTTGGAAGTATTGAAGTGTGTGAAGTGGGAGGGGGAGGGGGGGTAGGAGACGACCCTGGCCCAAATGTTTGGAGAGGTTAGAGGCACAATATGCAGACCTCTTTGTTATTATCTCGAGTGATTATTAAACTTGATATCTTTCCAAGGTCGTACCACCTGCTCTGAGTGAAGCAGCTATGACCGAGAAGCTTCAGAATTTGACCGGGGAGGACAGCCCGATGGCAGATATGATCGCGGCCGGTGATGCAGCCGGAGCAGCGAATATCGTGGCAGCATGTGCTGGAATGTTGAATGTCGCTGCTTCAACATCTAATGAAGTCGCAAGGAGAAGAAGGAGAGACATAGAAGATGTGATCCAGGCATTAGGTTTGTCGTTTAGTAAACTTTGATTGCTTCCTTTATTTTTATTTCTTTTTGCTTATCGGTTTTTCCTTTTTGTCTTTTGTAGTGTTTGTGTGTGTCTTTTTCTCTTTGGATTTAATTTAAGGTGTATGCTAAAGCTTTATGAATATTGTTAAACTTAGTAATATTTCAAAAGTTTCATAGTAGGATGTAAAATATTGCAGCATATTTATAATTATGGCAAGACGTGAAACGGAGTGTAAGAGCTTATAGGGTCGAAAACCATGAGCAGTTTTGATTAATTAGCTGGATCACTATATCCCGAATAGAAAATAACAAACTTTACGTTTCATGCTAATAAAGAGTTAATACTGATTGATTAGTCCGGTGTTTTCAAAGTCACAAACAGTGCATACATGTGAAGTACACACTCACTATATCTCACAGAACCTCTGCGTTTTGAAGGCTTTTTGAGGCTTCTAGCTGCATGCTTTCAATGCTATTCCTTGAAGCATATTTGTATTTTGCTTTTTTCTGTCTTTCTTGAAGATACTGCTGAAATGACAGATGAAGAACGAGAAGCTTACATTGCAGAACAGAATCAGCTAGCGGCAGAGGCAGAAGCCGCAGAAGCAGCTGCAAGGGCTGAGCGTGAAGGGGTGAGTTGATGTATTCAGGGCTCTCAACATTTCTGAGCTGAATGTATCAACAGTTTATAGTGCTGGGGAGTGACACATCGAAATGTATTCTATAGGGTTAAGGAGCAATTTATGTGAACAGATTACGATCGTGTTGAGGTTTGGAGGTATCAAACCTATCAATGTTTGGGCTCACGGGTGAACTGGTTTTATGGATCTATATATGATATTTTTATATGCGCTGAGGGACAAGTTTGCTTTATTTAATGAAGTGTTTGAGGGCTGAACTTGCAAGGAAACTTAATTCACTGAATGTATCAAATTGTGTATGTGCGTGAGCGTACATGGTGATTTCTGTTTTGAAGTAGAAGCAGTGTGTTTAGGCTGAACATGAATATCATATAATAATTTTGACATAGTTTAGTGTTTCGAATGTGTGTAACTTCTAATGTCTAAAATTTGTTAAATTTAGTTAAATATATTCAGTGACTTGAATTATACAACCTTTGAATCCGAATACGAATGTACGAATATTGAACATGTCATTTTCGTAACTTTGGTTCCAGATGCGAGAGTCCATGGTACAAGCCTTGTCACTAGCATCACCAAATAACGTTGGTTCCATGAAGCAGATGGCTTCAGCATTTGTACAAGCTACTGCAGAAACTACAGAAATTACAACCTCATCAGCGGTAATTAGTCTCATGCATATTCAGTTTCATGCATAATATTATGCAGGAGTCAGTTTGTTCAGCCAGTAGAATGTGCAACGGCTTCAGCATGCAGGAAGGCTAATGCATATTCATTCAGTGTCTTGTATATTCAATTAAGCCAGTAGATACACAAACTCATCAGGCTCAGTGAAATCTCCTATATATATATTCAGTTGCTCTTATTTGTGAAGGAGGTATTTGAAGGAAATCATATCCTTCATGAAAATGCATTTTCTAGAGTCTTGTCATATTCCCTTGCAATTATTATTTTTTTTCTTCTATACCTCTTCTTTTCAAACCTGTGTTGGTCGGAACCATTTGACATTTTAAAAAAAATTGTATAGAGTATTTTCTAGATTTGTTCAGCATTTTGCAATATACATGAATATCATCCATCTTGATAAATCATTTCTCCCTTCCCCTAAAAGGCTAATACTATGGATACTGGGGTGAGGTTCATGAGCTTATTAACAGAGCAGGCCGATGAAGCTGGACCTGATGAAGTGGAGGAATCTGGCAAGGGTATCATGAGTATGATTGGTAAGAAGGGCATTGTGAATATGCATGTTAAATTATTATGAAAATGATTGGTTGGAAGGAGAATATGAATATGCATATTAATTGTGACAAGTTTGATTGATAAGAATTAAGAAGATAATAATTAAATGTGCATGTTATGTTATGAGTATGATTGCTATCGTCCAGGTGGGATAAATTCTTTTGTTTACTTTTCAACATGGTATTTTCAGGTCATGCCTCAAAGTGATTGTGTTGATAATATGACCATGATGAACATCCTGTTCTTTATTTAAGGTCCAGATATGTTCAGATATACACTGTCAGCATGGTTGCTTTATAGCCAATGACTGATTGTTTAAGGAGATAACAAAATTTGGTAAAGAAGCTAGATTTCACGTCTATTAATGTTGGATATGTTAAATCTGCACATTATTTTACATATGGTCGATAATTAGGAGATTATGGAGACGGTTTCACATAGAAAGAGTTTGGGCTGGTAACAGGGAGATAATGAATATACGAGTTGTCATGGTTATGATTGGATTGGCATAGGATTGGAGATATATGTTTTATTTGTTTGCAAAACATTGTTCTTTGTAGAAAATATTAGTTTGTTTGTATTATCGTTTACTTCATCCATGGTGTAAATGCTTTGTATTACAGTGTTACACATGCTGTTTTCAAGGGCCTTACATTTTCTTGTCCTGTTGAGTATATCAATGACAAATCTCATGCAAAAATGCAGCATTTTTCCTTTTTCATATACTTCTTAAGACATATTATGTTATCCTAGGGTAATGAAGCTTTCTCAACAAAATAGTGTTTTATTTGTGTTTCATGATTTGTTAACGTTCCTTTAAATACAAATGCAATTTACAGGTAATGCAATGAATGGTGCCAGGGTTAAGGCTTCCTCTGTGCTTTCAGCAGCTAATGGAACAGACGACACAGGAGAGGTTGACGAAATGAGGCAACTGGTGAGAAAAGACTCTTTGGAAACTATTAATACCAAGAATGTCTAAAATACTCCTGTCACCGATGATATGTACCTAAATATGGAACATGTCATGACCTTAATGCTTAGTCAACAAATGATAGCAAATTACTACCCCCCCTCTTCCCTCCCTCCCTCCCTCCCTCACACTTCACTCCCCTCCCTCCCTCTCTCTTCTCTCCCTTCTTCCTCCCTCCCTCCCTTTTCCCTCTTCCTCCTCCCCCTCTCGTTCCCCACCCCCCTCTGACTCCTTCCTGTTCCAACCCACCTTCCATGTCCACCTTTTCCATTAAACAAGATCAGTATCCTCTTCTTGTGAAAAAAGTTCTTGTGGGCCTGGTAACTCTTGAAAGGAAACCTGGTAAATTCTCAAAACCTTTAAGTGACCCCGAAAATGAATTTTGCTAGGAAATCATTTTAGTGGCCGGTAAGAAATGAAATGTTTTATTGATGAATATGATTTATTCTCAACAGACAAAAGACCTAAATGCCCAAACTCAGAGTTTGTCTGGAAGTTTGATGGACACAGTGAATACCAACATGGTCACAGGTCAAGCAGCAGTCACCATGGACTCCCCATCATTGAATCTCACAGTGGACAAATCTTTCACGGAAAGCATGACCAACAGTAATTTTTTTGTTTTTCTTTGGATATGTCACTGAATTGCAGACTAACATTTTAAAAACAGTCACTTCAAATTATGAAATATTAATTGGTATACCAAAACATGTAATAGTGTTTCCTCCTCACAGCTGGGTGGCATTATTTGAGAGACTGAAGACATTACAGGCACAAGTGTCATTCATTTGAAATCCAATCTGTAATATTTATGAGATGAAGACTGCATTGGCCTTTATGTTTGACAAGACTTCCAAAACTATGCAATGGCTATTTTGTACCCGTGCTCCACCCCCATGCCTGCTTTAGTTATTGCCATCATGCACTTATTCATGTCCCAATATCTGATGGACCTGCATGTGTCCAACCGGACCGGCCACATGTCACTCAGATCTTAAATACCGAAGCACATGTCCGGCCACATGTCACTCAATTCTCAAATACTGAAGCAGGTGAAAGCAACCTGTTCAAACATCATGGATGTGTAGCTGCGAGAGAGTAAACGTTTTGATAGGACAGGAACATGCACAAGTATTTTTTTTTAACTATGATCGCAGTACCGCTGTCTCTTTGTTGCGTATATGATTTGGCAATCCGCATCGCTGGTCTCTGATCATCAAATGAAGATCGTCGCTAACTACCTCGTTTTTATTTCTTTTTCAGAAACTTACGGTAGCGAAGGAGGGTCAGGTTTTAAGCTGGGAAAGGCCACTTCGTTGTTCGGAAGTGGAAACGATACCACCTTATCAGTCGATGCTCAGGTCAGATGATAAACAATTAAAAAGATACTCTAGGGGTGGAATATGAGGAACATACATGTTGCCTGCTTCCTGATTAAATTCGCAATCAAATCTCTACTTAACTCCCTTGAGATTACTGATAGTTGAAATTGTCATAGTTTTTATAATCACTGACCCAAATAAGTGTGATGTCATAGTTGCATGAAAAATGTTACCGTTATTGCTTTTTTAACATTTCCTCTTCCATATCATCCATAAATAAATTTACACCTGGTTTCTATCCTCTTAGTAGTAAACATTGTTGGCAACTGGGTGTGGAGATGAAATAGAATTGGAAAAGATATGCCACCAAAAGTTGTTAAATTTGCAACAACTTTAAGGAAATGACACCTGCGTCAGGGAAAAATGAAAAAAAGAAAAGACGTCGAAATTTCAAACGACCCGAAAAGAAAACAATTTACATACTTTCTCACGACTCACAATGGAAGAGAACAACCCAGAAACGATCGTTCTCATTCTCTGCCAAACAGGTCGTAATGGAAAAGGATAATTCTCGAACATGGTCTAACAGTTCAACTAGCATTCAGGGCGAGACGGCGTCTCTGAACTTCCGAAATGAAACTGGTGGTATCATGATCATCGAGGATCTGGAGGAACCCATCGAGATATGGGTCCGGAGGACGGAGGATCAGGCGGATTTCTCATCGATTCCGACCCTGGTGAACGTGACGACTCCAGTTTACGAAGAGATGATCATTCACATCATCGGTGAGGTTCAGAAACTTATCTGAAAATACAAAGTGATACATACTGTCCATTGGAATAAAGGGACCTCCTCCCCCCTTCCCCCCTCCCTCTCTGACCCTAGTATGCAAGACCCCCTCTCTCTGACCCTAGTATGCAAGAGAGGCCAAACTATTGGTCACTCATGTTTCAACAAAGAGAGGCAATTGTCGTGAAAAGTGAAATATGGTATTTAATCAGGTCGTCCTCAAGATCATGTAGTAGTCGATGAAAGTTCCAAGATTTTGCCTCAATCAATTTAAATATGATTTATCAGAAGTGAGGGTTACATGCAGGCCAAGGTTTCCAAAGTTTAAACAGCCCTATGTGCAGCAGCATGACAGCTCAGAAACTTACTTGATTCTCGAGGGATAAGTTTGCTTTAATAAATGAAGTGTTTGAGGGCTGAACTTGCAAGTAAACTTAATTCACTGAATGTATCAAATTGTAAATTTTTTGAAGGGCAGTTGATTTTCAAAGCAGTACCCCCACCCCCCCCCCCTCCATTTTCCCAGAAAGTGTGTTTGTCTTCACTGAGTCTTCTATGTATGTGAATAACTCTTTTCCTACTAATGGCTAAAGCTATATGTACACTACCTCATGATCATACAGGTGTCAATCAACTTCAGACCAGAATCAACATCCCACTGTATACTATACTAGAAGATATTGTAGTTATGCTTACCTTATGGGGTTTGGTGCTGTATTCCATGTCCTGGAGAAAAATTCATAGTTATATTTATGTGGTATATTGGTTTTGATTCACATTTTTTTTCTTCCTTTTCCACTACCATTATATGTGTCCTTATATTGAGAATGGGTATAGGGTTATGCAGTCATGTTAGAAAAAGCATAAATACTAATTAACCCTGCAAGGAGCATGTTTGTTTTGTTTTCCTCATTTATCTTTCCCAGTTCCCTTTACTTTAAAATTGGTATTAGGTCAGATTGGTACTGTTCTTTGAAATGGATTTTCTAAAGGTTTAGTATTTCACTCCTGACGTTAAGTTTGTATTTCCTCCCCAACGACCATTAGATGTGGCTCCATACTCAAGTCTCCACCTAGAGGTTAAAGCCAAAGAATGGAACGGGACCCGAGCTGATAATGTTACCTTTAACGTATACATCAGGATTGGCAAGGCCCCAACCATTGACATCTATGACTTCAACTGTACTCTTCCACACCGATACGAAGCCTGGGAACTGGTGAATAGGTCCGTCGACGAGTTTCCCGAACCAAACACATGCTTCATGAGTAACACCCTGTTAGACAGGTACGTATGACATGACAAATCTGCTATATCTATATAGATACATGCTATATATATATATATCTCTCTATATATATATATATATCTATTAATATATAATTGAATATTGTAATGAGTTGGAAAATCCAGAACAGTGAAAAAACTTCTATTAATTTATATATATATATCCACTAATATATATTTGAAAATTGTAATGAGTTGAAAAATCAAGAACAGTGAAAAAACTTCCAG
>JAIPMN010001870.1:0-26644 GCA_020650975.1 Apostichopus californicus | reverse complement strand
TAACATACTTCCAGGTTGAAGTGCTTTAGGTTTCCAGTAGGCATGGACTACCAGTCCACTTCTCCTTTCCCTCGTAGATACCTATAGCAAGCTACAAGTTTTGCTGCTTCCACCACCAACCTGTTCCTCAGTTTTGTCTGGATCATACCAAAGTTGGAGAAAACTCTCTCTATTGATGCAGCACTGAATGGCAAAAGAGAGAGTTTTATCGCTGTTTGGGTCAGGAGTGGTGAAGCAGCTCCGGCTCTCGCGACACACTTCCACCAAACATACTCTTTTTTCCACAAAAAGTAGAATTAGGTTGTGATAAAATGGCTCAAAATGAAGCTAATAAACTCCCATATTCAATAACATATGCCTGTCATGAAATGGTATCATCATGCCTACTGATGACCCTGCATATAACGGACAAGTAATATTAGGTTTCGAGACGGAGGCGGTTTTTACCGGTATTTACCAGTTTTTCCCGGTTTTTACTTGGTTTTTACCGCTTAGTGGGAAAAACAGGTTTTTCCCGGGAAAATGCCAACCCTGATTGAAATTGGTGAAGGTCGAAGCCCTTTGGGGAGTCAAAATAGTTTAAATGCAATAAGTTAAAGTTTGGATGAACTTCATAGTTGGGTTGCTGATCCACCAATATTTACTACATGAAACCGTTAATCATTGTTAGGGAGGTCGTTGAGGTCAGTAAAAGTCACAGTCTGAAAACTATAGTCAGCACAATAAATTCAAAACCACACTACACTCTTGGTGTGAAAAATTGACCTTCATAATGAGTGCAAAGTCATTTGAGGTCAACAGAGGTCAAAGTTTGAAAAACTAAACAATTTGATATCAAAGCCAAGCAAATCTTTAATCAATTTCATAGTATTTTGGTATGTAGTTCCACCTTAATAAAGTTTAGAAACCCAGTTTGCATATAGTTTAAAGGTCATTTGAGGTCAAAGTCTATAAACATTGTAAACATGACACCCTTGAAAGGTTAAGCTTAGACGTGACTTTCACACTTGTAGGTCCATGTATGAGGTCCATGTATCTTGTAGGTCCATGTATCTTGCTGGTATCTTGCTGGTGACAATAGTCAAACCTGAAAAATATTTTGTGTAGCCTTACTACCAGATGCTCTTATATGAACTGTTGCAAGGAATTATTTTAACTGTTTAGCTCGCACTGCTAAGTAAGCTCCACAGACCCCTAAAATTCCTAGGCAATGTTGAATCACTTATTTTCCCCCTACTAGTTTAAGTACATTAACAGAGCATCCGATTACCGCTACTGTTTTACTGCAATGGATTTACTCTCAACAATTTTTAAAGGGGAGGTGAGGGGGGGGGGGAATGGTTTAACTGTGTTTATTGTCAGTTCAACCAAACCTACCAAGTCTTAAGCCCTCAAAGCAAAGTGGCAGTTTGAAAGCAAAATTTAAAATTGTTGAAATACTTTCTGACTCCATTTTGGTTACTTACTAAAAATAATAGATTACATTCTGTTACTTGTGGGATATGAAACTAAGAGATTGTGGCAACTTCTATTCAAAAGATCTGACCTGAAGATTGATATGAACAGATATAGGTACAGTATATATATATGCACATAAACAAACAGTACAGCTAAAGTGTCGAGATCTGCATATCCAATTTTTCCATTGCAAGACGCAAGAAATTTTTCATATTTGGCAATAGCATAATAAATTACAGAACCGTCAAACTTTAATTTCCTGTATACTCAACTTGAAAGATGAATGCCTTGATATTTTATTATTTATGCTATCCATTTTCATTGTTGGTTCTGATTGGTCGATTGTGTTATGACCCATCCCTGATAATCTGCTTATTTTTTTTGTTATTAAGAGATTGTTAGACATCACTAACATGCACTAATCCCTAGTTGTGCATCACAAATTTGGGAGATACAGAAGAAGTCTACCATTGCCAGGCAACAGTCTCTCTTTCAAAGAATCTTTCAAAGTCTCTTTCAAAGACTCTGATGAAGAATATGGCATAGATGTTATTTTACTGGAAGTCTGTGCTCTTTACCAGTACCTAGCCTTAATTAACATAACATTCAGAATGGATGTTTTAGTGCTTTAAATTTGATTTTGATCCAAATTTGGATGGTCCCATTAGGTAAGCAGTGCTTACTGAAGCCTGAGGGGATGGGGGGGGGGAGAGGGGGTAGGTTTTCTGGGTACGTGAGAAGTGAGCAGCCATCATCGTTCATGCACATTTCGAGATTATGGGGGTTTTGTCAGATTACTAGGCCATACTAACAGCTGTGTTACTAGCAGTAACACTTTTTTAAAGGGGGGGGGGCAGGAAACTGCACAGCATGGAGACAAAAAAAAGCTTGTTAATCAAACCACAACTGCCATATAAGACTAGAACCAGAGTAATATCTCTCTCTGACTTGTCTGACACCTTAAGTGCATCGATCTTGACAGGTATGAGAAAGAAGTTAGAAGCCTAAATAATAGGAAATTACGAGAAAAACTGTGAAAGTAGGCCTAGGGCTAGAGGTAGTAGTGACTGTAGTGACAGCGTCATTTGCCACTCTGCGCATAGCTTTGACCAGTACTTTCTCCTTTCATTTCCATCTCCAGACGTTGGGAGGCCTTCCCCGCAGTTGGAAATCTCGAACGGAACGTCTGTTTCGGTGGTGTGGAAGAAGGGTAACGGTTCGGTGGACGGACACTGGCTGACCATTGCAACCAAACGGAAGGAACCCATAGGGGTTATGAGGCGGATCGACATGCCCATCTCCAAGGCCACGTGGAGCAATCTCGGTGAGTTGGGTTTTTTCCCTCTTGTTTATACGCGAGAAACATGATCACCCCAAAAGCTCTGAAGGCCATCGTCGGTGTCCATCTCGGTCGTTCTTGTTCAGCATTATTTTTGTACTGCCACATTGAAGTCAAGTTTTCTTGTCTGACAAAAAATTATCCGGTCAACATTGCTTGTCCTGTGAGATTCACTGTAGCGTCAGAAACCGCCAGAAACGTCTAATACCTTTCACTGGTTGAGCAATGTTAATCTTTGTCAGTCTTTCTCCCAAGACCTGGAACCATAAAGGACCCAAGATCCCCCTCCCTCTAACAGGAGGTATTTGCTTGGTTTTCCTAATTCATCCAAGCAAACACTCTGACAGCTGAGAATGACTCGCTTCCAGCAGAAGATTCCGTTTCAAATCATAAAAAAATAAACATTAAAAAAGAGAGAAGAAAAAAAATAAAATATTGATTGGTATGATGAAGATGAGGTTGACAGGGATTGAGTAGTTATGCGTTAGATCCCTAGATCTGATTTCCGACTGTAGTCGGTGTGTGTAAACAGCTGTTAGCACGCTGGCTTGTATGAATAAGACTGTTAATTGCCTGCACTCGTAGCATCGTCCAGAACTGCTATACAGAGGTGGTGCGATCTGTGTTTGTGATTGCCAATTTGTCATTATCATCATGTGTTGAGTTATACAAGACTTCTTGCTTGCTTGCCACCAGGTATTCAAATTTAGCTCGATGTAAGGTAAGGTAGAGTGCGTCCCGGATGACCCCATGGCCTACTTCTACCGGGTACAATAATGCCATGGGACCAGTCCGTTACCAAGAGTTCTTTTAGCATTTATTGACGAACAGAATTACGGATCGACTCATGGTAGAACTGTTATGAATGTCAATGTCGGTCAGTGCACAAATCTGTAATGCATTGTAAACATGTCATTGGAGACCATAAATTTTAAAATAAAATTATTTTTTTTTAACATTTTCCTATGAGTTTTGTGGTGCATATGAGGAACTGACCTTATGACCTATGTATTAGACTTACTTGTCCAGTCACTCTAGTTGATGACTGTCACTTGTTTGTGGTGCATAGGAGGAACTGACGTGATGGTCTGTGTGATTAGACTTAGTAGTCCAGTCACTATAGTTGATGACTGTCACTTGTCTAAACGGTTATTCCTCCCAGATTAAAAGTGTGACAGAAAATTCAACTTGGACTTGATAGCAATGTGTTAAATTTTGCCCCTTTCAAAAGTCATTAAACTTTTCCTGTTAAAACAAAAACAGATACAGTCACAAGGCTGTTTGTAAGTGGTTAATCGATAACTTATGTAATGATTCATTTAGATATGCCATAGCTATACCCCCAAACAAAACGACTCTGAGGTATTATATTTTTTTTCGAAAGTGTTTTTGACAATAACCTCTTTAGTATTCCTACTTGCAATAGATGAGGTTGAGAACTTTGCATTAACAAGTGGTAAGCCTAGGAAAATGGTGTTTGTCATGGAAGTAAAAAAGAAAAAACTGATTTCATATCTGCTGTGGCACTCACTTAACAAGATAACGATATACATTTTGTCGTCAAGGGTGTCTCAGAGACGGTGGGAGTTACCATGGAAACAAATTCAGCTTCTTAAGAGCTTTTCGGACCTGATAGAGTCATCGCATTGGCGTTAAAAGGAGCTCTTTATTTTTCTGTTAACATTTGATATATCAACACATTAATCTCACAGAAAGTCATCCATTATAATCAACGTTACCTAGATCAACATTTATTAGTTGTCTTAAAGGTATATTTTTAGTGACAGACAATGTGACAACAGTTTAAAATGCATTGCTGGAGGCCAAAAAATAAATTCTTTTTTTTTGCCTAATACTAAAGTATTTTTAGTGCACAAACAATACTGTTGTTCCATTTAGTCGAAAGAGACAGTAATTTAGAGCAATTTGATGTCAAAGTTAGCAGATTCTCACTGACCAGAAACGTGATGCGTTAAAGCTCATGAACGTACAGGTCACAGTGTGACGTCATTCTGTTGAGTGTACTGCGGACGCGAACATAACAATGGACTTTTCGCGTACTTTTCGTAAGAAAGTGAACCATTTATTAACTTCACTCTTCCAGTAAACATGCAGCTACAAGAGAAAGAAATGGTTATTAGAATTGTTCACACATTTGTTAACTAATTGTTGGTAGCAATTCTTCAATTAAGGTAAATTATGGTTTAAAAAAAGGCCTAAACATCTGGTCATATTTCGTAAGATTTGCTGCTATTTGTAGGCCAGTACACATACTATATCAAGGTCTTGCCGCAATTGAAATGCATAAAAATGTATAAAACTGTGAGACTTTGTAACTACGAATTACGGACCAAAACCCTCAGTCTGATACGCAACAAATTACGCAAAAGTTGGAATATTAAGTGCAGGTTTTATTGATCCGGTCACGCAGTTAATGATAATTCTACCATGAACCAACCTCCTAAATTACTGATCATTGTCACTATGAAGCTACTATGATGGATCAAACTAATTAAGCCACCACCCACCTGGAAATTTTATTTGTGAGCAAATGACACTATATTACAAGTACTAAATCATATTTTCAGTGACCCTTTCTTTGAATTTTTTTTTCCTTTTTCAGTTACATATCTATTACTTTTAACTATTTACTACTGAAAAACCTTGATCTTTCTTATATCTGTAGTTTCTTTGAGAATGTTTTTTTCCCCTTCTTCTTGTTCTTCTTTCTTTATTTTATATTTTTTATTGATGAACTGTGAGACCAGCAATTATTGCTTGTGAGGGTGTACCTACAGTAGGACAAAACAGTCACGCTAGATGTGAAAATGAATATCACAATTTGTGTGTGCAATGAACGGGGCTGTAAAGAAGACTCAACAGGTGGTAATGCACACACTTTAAGAATGTCAAAAGGAGTGGGTTGTCTATATCATTTATGAATGCACACACTTTATCTGTGTGCATTCATAAATGCTGTTATATAACAGAAAAATGGTAAAAATGTAGTTGGGCAATTTCTGTGCACACTTATAGGAGATTATGGACTGGGCATAGAGTTTTAATGACCCTAAGAGAGAGTTGATCAGTTAATTATATGTGGGTAGATTCGCAGGGTTGTGTAATATTGTTTTTTTAGTCATGAAATGCCCAGAATACTGAAAGTGAGTCCTTTTATACCGGCGTATTGTTATTGTTATCAGAAAACTGTGTACATATAGATACATATATAATTGAAATTGTAGTGAGTTGGTAAATCCAGAACAGTGAAAAAACTTCCAGCCTCCACCGAGATTCGAACCTGGGACTCCCGCTTTATATGTGGACACCCTATCCACTAGGCTATGGATGCTGTTTATAATATGAACAGTACTGAGCTTCCAAAGTTGATGAAAAATAGCAAAAATTACACCAAAGTCTGAATTTCTGCTGGCAGCTGGCCAATAGGCAGAGAGTTACAGATCGCTGAAATATGAGGGTATTAATCCTTCGTTACTTTTAATAGGAGAACTGGATTTACATAGCGTCATGAATTCTGAAGCTGCCCTGTGTTGTATTAAGGTCACTCTCTCGCCCAATGGAAGGGTCAGTGCCCTTTGAATGATTAAAGGGTGTTTACATGTGTGTTTTTTTGTAATGTGGTGACACTGTTAAACAGTAACAACTGAAACTGCACTCTGTACTTTAATAGGGAGGTTGGAAGAGTGGGGGTGGGGGGTGGTTGGAGGAGTGGTTGGAGGACTGGGGGTGGTTGGAGAAGTGATGTCGGTTGGAGGAGTGAGGTTGGTTGGAGGAGTGAGGTTGGTTGGAGGAGTGGGGAGGGGGGAATTGTATGTTTCAGGGATCCAGGGAGAATGAGGACCCTTTAGCTGTATTCCAGGCTGTTTTTGCTGTATGTAGATTTCTACTCTTTCAAGAAGGGTTTGTCTCCTCCCCCTCTCCCCCCCAATCCCTTGTTGTGACTTCTTCTACTCAAAGTTACTATCATTATTGTTATTATTATTATGGTGTTTTTTGTATATATAAATCATTGCATTGTTGTTGTACTATTATTTTTTACATTTATTGTAAACAAAGTGTATGCCAATTAAAGTTTGGGTGCATGGATAGTAGATAGAAACATATTGTAAAGTGGTTGCGTATGCTAGAAACTGTTTAAAAGCTGAACCAGCAATATTCATCTGTTATAGATGTAAGATTCCACTGGCTGATAATGCATTCTTTTTATAGATTGACTGACATCGCAAGGTTTTAAGTCGGTGTACATACTTGGTTAATGAGGGGGGGGGGCATCTCTTGGAAGCGGAAGAGCCACCAAGTAATCTAACATTCTTTAGTATATTTCGTTCCCACTTGTAGCTTCTATTTTGCTACCGGTAAACAACCTTTTCAAACTCGCTCGACAGTTTGACCAAATCAGCCGTGTATTACTACTCTCGAATAAAAATTGCAATTCGTCAAGCTATAAACACACCCCTTGATTTCGTTCCCCGAGTGAAGGTTAATGGACTCATTATTAATGAATTGGATTCAATTTTTAATATTAATTTCTCAGAAACTTCTCCATATCAACAATATTTATCGGTCGTGAGAGGAAATTGGAAAATTTTCATAATTTTGATGGCATTTACGTCATCTTCTAAAAATGAATCAATTGATTAGTCAAGCTGGTAGACTCTGTTGCTGTATTATTATTGAATAATATCATAAAATATGTCAAAATCAATTGGGATCGAATCTTTTCACCTTAAAAAGTATATTTTCTTTTATTTTCCCCGTACAGAGTCTAATACTGACTATGAGATTGTCATGGCTGGATTCAGCCAATACGGAGACAGCGCTCTGGCCATCCTCTCCTTCACCACGCAAATAGGTTGGTCTTGGAAACAGTTTATGTTTGTTACATCAAAGTAAAATATAGTTTGTGAATACTGTTTAGGTAGTTTGTGAATACTATTTACAAAGTTTGTGAATACTATTTACAGAGTTTGTTAATACTATTTATAGAATTTGTGAATACTATTTACAGAGTTTGTGAATACTGTTTACAGAGTTTGTGCATACTATTTACAGAGTTTGTGAACACTATTAACAGAGTTTGTGCATACTATTTACAGAGTTTGTGAATACTATTTAGAGAGTTTGTGAATACTATTTACAGAGTTTGTGAATACTATTTATAGAGTTTGTGAACACTATTAACAGAGTTTGTGCATACTATTTACAGAGTTTGTGAATACTATTTAGAGAGTTTGTGAATACTATTTACAGAGTTTGTGAATACTATTTACAGAGTTTGTGAACACTATTAACAGAGTTTGTGAATACTATTTACAGAGTTTGTGAATACTATTTACAGAGTTTGTGAATACTATTTAGAGAGTTTGTGAATACTATTTACAGAGTTTGTGAATACTGTTTACAGAGTGTGTGAATACTATTTACAGAGTGTGTAAATACTATTTACAGAGTTTGTGAATACTATTTACAGAGTTTATGAATACTGTTTACTGTAATTACATAGTTCCCGAATACAGTTAACGTAGTTTCCAAATACTAATTTCGATAATTTCACTCATTTTTTCGTCTGTAACAGTGGTCAGTACAACCTGCTCAGTGCTCCCTCCATTCACGATAGCCAGTGTCTCAGTCACATCCACATCCCTGACTCTGGTCTGGAGTGAACCTGTCACCAACCTCAAGTATGACGGGTTCTTGATTCAAACAAAATTAGGCGAGGAAGTGATTGATAGCTTCATCACGTGAGTACTACATCATTATTAAGAACTGTACAGAGTGCAGGAATAATCACAGTATCCATTACTGTGCATCTCGTCAATGATCGACAAGGTACAGTACCTCCCCTAACCTATTGTAATGGTACATACAGTGGTGTTCCGTCGAGGTTGACATAGTCGTCCGATTTTAAAATGTCCGAAAACGTCAAAAAAATGTCAAAAAATGTCCGGATCTGTCTGGTTCCGTAAATAAAAAAACATGTCAAACCCAGCATTCAAAGCCTTAAGTGTCCGAAAGGGTCTGAGATAAAGTTTGCTAAGTCCAAAAGTAACAAAAGGGTGGAGTGTTTATCTAGTGTCCAGTCATCTTTTGTGTGCCAAAATTCTCTTGTAAGGGTGGTTGGTCTTGGTGGCTTCGGCGTCTGGAAGGCAGCAATTTGAAGAGGCACAGAAACGTCCTCGGGAGATTCCCTCAGCCACTCATACTTTAGTTTTCTGTTGGAACCTTGCATCTGCAATTTATGAATGCAAACATTAACATTATGTAGTGACCAATATCACTCTTAAAACACATTTCCTTTTCAGGATCGGTAGGCAGTGCACAAATCTGATGCTAAAGGGCTAATATATTAGCCTTTATGTAGGAAACTCCCTTTGTATGGATAATGCACCCCCCCCCTCCCCGTCATACGCATCAAGTTTAATAACCCTGGAGGAACTATCACGCAGTAAATACGCTTACCATGCATGATGGGTCATGTGATGTGTTCCAGGGTGGTACTGATATATTACACTCCCCATTACCCATGATGATTCAAACAAATCAGTACGTAAATTAAGCCTGAAACTAATATTCATTTTCCAAAATTAATGATAGCGTTCCTAGACAATGGTTTTACAGTTAAACTGCTTCGTCTTAGATTCACACTGATTCCATGCTATACAGCAGCAGACAACACGAAAGTATGTTAGATTTATGAAAATGGCGTTGAGATACCGTACCGTACACCGATATGAGAGTAAAACCATCTACCCTACAAAACTCCTCTAGGCCTATACTCTACGTGTGTAAGTAATGTTACAATTCTCAAACTGATAAAGGAAAATCGCTTTTGAACAGAAACATAGTTTAGCTTTAATTGTCCGGATTATCGGACACAAGACGCTTTTCTGAAATGAAAGGGTTCTTGCCTCTGTAATCCTTACTGTATTGTTACTTTGAGTAGG
Source organism: Apostichopus californicus (assembly GCA_020650975.1). Lineage (NCBI taxonomy): Eukaryota > Metazoa > Echinodermata > Holothuroidea > Aspidochirotida > Stichopodidae > Apostichopus > Apostichopus californicus. The sequence goes on along the minus strand of JAIPMN010001870.1, from coordinate 16,882 downwards.
GTTTAAACATCTGGTTTATCGGACAGAATCGGACATATCACCATTGTAACTTCTATTGTAACAAACTGAGAAGAATTAATCTGGTGTAAAAAATTTGGCAGTGAACCCCATGTTCCGTCCGGATTAAAAGAGAATTTTGTTGGAGTAAAATAAACAAAAAAACTGTCCAAGTGTCCGGAGTTGTCAGAAAACATCTGAAAATGTCAGGAAATGTCTGGTGATGTCTGAAAATGTTGCATTGTCGCGTCCGGACGGTTGTGTCAACCTCGAACGGAACACCACTGTACCACGTCCTCAGTTACCAGCGAGTATTAGTACTACCTAACTCAAAACTAATGATTATCATTTATGAATGTCTCTCTCTGGATATGAATATCTTTCAGGGATCCTAACCAGCGAAGGCAGTTGTTCAAAAACTTACTTCCGTATATGAACTACTCATTCAAAATCCGAGTTGGCTGTCGAGGTGGATACGGTGAAAGCAGCAAAGCATTGCTTGTGACAACGTTAGAGGATGGTGAGTTTGAGACATGTCTTATTAAGTATGATGTTTGGTTTTGTTATTATTATTTAGGGCTCATTGTGGAATTATGTTGATCATTCTTTCGGGGCAAAAGCCAACATGTTCTATGAGAGTCCTTGCAAACCAATGATAGCTTGCCTTCCCCCTTCTCCCTACCCCCATGCCCCTTTCCCCTCCCCTTTTCTCTACCCCCATGTCCCTTTCCCCTCCCCACCTCCACTTATATGCCTCACAAGTTTTGTTTGTTAATGCATAATATGTGTGTCTATATTTTCAATAGTGCCAGCATCTGCCCCTGAGAGTATTCATGCTCTTCCACTGGACGAACACACCGTCAATGTCAACTGGCAACCTCCCCTGAAGCCCAACGGAATCATCACCGAGTACGTTGTACTATTCAACAAAGACCAGACAATGCCAGAGGCACAGTGGCACCATCATAAAACGGACGGTGAGAATTTTGAGTAACTCTCGGTACTCGGTGTTTTAATGTTTAAAATTTGTTCTGTGTTATTTGCCTAAAGTCGTGAAGAAACATTTTTTTTTTTTACGTTGCTCATAGTACCGCGAGAAAATCGCAGAAATTTTTTCTTGATGATCTAAAACAGTGACTTTGGAATAATAAACCAGTCACCTGAATTTCCTAGCCAGCCTAAAGCAGTTTTTTTAAAAAAAATAGCATTTGTACACGCCATTGTGTTTTTAATCACAAATCAATTTCTGCGTCTGTTCAGTATTGCATCCCGCCATGCCCACGATACTCTCTAAACAGAGGTTTTTTATATATTCTAAACCAACTGATGCAATTATTATTGCATCATATTGTTGTTTATGTCGGTGTTTCAGCATTGTGCTTTAATTTTGTACTACATATGCTCCATTAACAGGCCATGCAGATAAGTCGGTCTTCAATCAATTGGAGAGTGGAACAAGATACTACTTTAAAGTAAAAGCAGGTACCCATGTAGGGTACGGACCGTCAACGAAACCGGTCTACACCGACACCATGGAGGAGACAGAGGGAAATGACCCAGGTATGAAAGTTACATGGGTCATATTATCTATCCCTGACAATTTGTGTAAATAATGTTAAGATGCCTCTTTCTGTAATTGTTTTTGCCGGTAATTCATCATTTGGCTGCATATCGTTGAAATGATGACATTTATGATGCAAGCGGGATTTATTAATCACTTCGTTGCAAAGTGTTGATCTCACGAGGTTCATTAAACGATCAATTGATCATTGCCCTGCAAAATTCTGACGCGAGGTTAAGTAATCATAAATGGACAACTTTAAGAAATATCTTAACGCTTTCACTTCACCTTAACGTGTCTGTAAGTAACAGAGGGCAATGCTTAAAATGAACGAATGAAATTCCTGACTAGAGTCGATTCTGTTTTCTTAGCGAGGGCTGTTTGTTATAGTCAGAAACCATAGTAGATTTATATAACCATTGTCACCAAGGATCTGATCAAATGCAATCCCGATCTACTCTTAACTATTTACCTGTTATTTACCTTGTCACAGAAAGAAAAATGGAAAAGGAAAAGAAAGAGAAGATAAATTCACAAGCATTTATTTGTCATCTTTTCAAGTCCAATATTCTGATTTTTTTAGCTTTCTTTTCTTTCTCATCGCATGTAGGTTTCAACGGAATGTCTCCCAAGCAGTTGGGTGTGTTGATAGGGGTCGGCCTGGCTCTGCTCTGTATCATCCTCTGTAGTACTCTCATCGTTTACAAATACAGGTGAGAAATGTAGGTCAAAGGTTATCAACTCAGATGGAACCAAAGGCTGGTTCTACTCTGTTTCTGTCCCGTGCATTACGGTTCGTTATCAGCAGGTCAGATTCAGTGGAGTGTTAGGCTAAGGGCTTTATGATCACATACACGTTACTTCATTAAAAGGACTCTTGATGACGAAGCGCTAAATGTACGTCGGTTCTAGAGGGACATGTGAATCAGAGACTTTGGCAATTTTAGCGTGACGCGATTGCTGCCTCTCAGCTATCTCTCAATCAAGGGACAGCAAGACATTAAAATATCTTGTCGTGGCACAACAGTTATGAGTTCCATCTGTGCCCATAATATGGGTCGATGAACTCTCCAAGCATTCATCTGCTAGATTTAGACATATAAAAATTAAATTAACATTAACAGGTGCCTCTCGTCTTGGTGCTCTCTAAACGACATCCCGACAAATTTGTTCAATTCTTGTCGAGTTGACGAGTTATGCTATCGGTAAATCGTAACGAAAACTGCCAAATAAGACCAATTGCTGCTTTGCATGTTACTTGACAACACATGAGCAATATGATATTTGTGGGATTGATAAGTTACAATAATATTATATCTGGTGAAAAATAATCAGATTGACCGGTTACTGTGATGAAGGTAACTTGACAATAAGTCAGATATGGTATGTTTGACGTGCCATTGTCTTATAATAACACAGTTTGGCTACTTCCTGTTTTCGTCAGGAACACAGTTTCAATGGAACCCTTTATCAAAACAGCTTGTTCCTTACCCATGTTTGCTGACCGTTGAATTCATTCTATAGGCTGCATCGTTTTGGCTGTGGCTTTATGAAAAGAGATGTCACTGTCTTGACTCCCTGACATCAACAAGGCATTTCTGCTTTCCACCGCAGGTACGGAGATGCCAACACCCATCCCATCGGTCCCCCACAGTTGAGTGAAGGACCGAGGGAAGTGGTCAATCCGAAACGCCCTTACACAGATGTGCTTGAAGATGACATCACCACCCCGATGCTGGTGTCCTCGAAGAACTGCGCCATCAAAGGCCGTGTCAGGGTAAAATACTCTATTTGGTTTATCCACAATGGGAACCACTAATACTCTGATGACTCTTGTAGCATTGACCTCAATATTGTTTGTGTCATCTGAGGTTGCTAATGCCTTAGTTGATAAAGCACACACCCAAAATTGTATAGGGTGGATAAACATGTTATTAGTTTACAGTGTGTGGTAGTAATGGATACTTGTGGCTCTCTCATTATGAATTCAATACTAGTAGATACCCAGCTTCTGTAGGGTGGGACACCTGGGCTTAACAAAAACCTTGTCTGAGGTAAGGTGAGGGATGGGGGGGGGAGGAGGAGAGGGAGGGGAGTTTATTTATAAACTTCACTGTAATATTAAACAGGACTGTGAGTTGAACCATTTTAAGTGTGCTTGCATGCTACCTATCTGCTTTTCCTGTTTTCTTGCACATGTGGTTAAAGGGGAGGGTGATTTGTTCAGCTGTCTTTTTGATAATCCAACCATGCTTATGTTAATTTTGTTCATAGTGACCAAAGATCTACTGTCATTTGGCAGATAAGCTCTTCCCGCCCGTAGATAGTTTATGAGAAGGGAGCATTTGCTCAGTTGTCCCTGTTTACTTCTCAACCCTTCCTTCATAGACAGATAGACAGATAGACGGACAGATAGACAGATAGTAACATAGATAGACAGACAGATAGACAGACAGATAGATAGACAGACTGACAGATGGATCCATAGCAACAATCAAACTGTACTCCCCCTAAATGCCACAAATTCCCCTCCACGAGTCAAGTGTTGATATATTGTGTTTGTATTTCATTTCTCTACTCAGACCACTTTCCATAACTCAGGCCACTACATTCATCATTACCCAGACTCTACACAAGTTCTGAACCCTTCACAGGAATCAAGCCAGTCTTCTACCTCTACCCAAAATCCACCACTGGACACAGCACCCCATGGACAATCTCATACCTCATCAAGGACAACTGCCGTCAATCAGGGACCCAGGGGATCAGTCTTGCCCCCCCATTCAGCCCCCAGCAGAGGGCACAGTCCGTACAACCACCTTGCCGACCATGGGATCGTGGTCATCGTCAAGAGACCGAACGATTCATCACAGAAACCCGTCCTGAGGGATTCGTTGTTGCAAGGTGAAACCTGCAGTACCCCATCCCCAGTGTATTCTGAGAGCTCACCCCAAGATGTAAGAATAAAAGAGACAGTTGTATGAAATCAAGAAGAAGTTTACCTCATGCTAGCACTTCTAACAAACTCAGGAAAATATTTTTAAGTATTTACTATTTTATAACCTTCTTCGTCTGTTTCTTTATTATTTTGATTTTGAATTTTTTTTCCCCCCCCCTCTCATCGTAGATCCCTCAATCAAGCCATTCGGGTTGCCAGGCTCTCGTTAGGGAATTTTTAGAGCCTGGACAAAAAAAAGACAAAATGCGGGTGAAAATGTTTCAGGAAATTTTTCAAACAGCTCTTGTCATGCATATTTTATTGTTTTTTTCTCTCTTCATCTTCTCTCTTTCATGTATTTAAATGCAAGGGCTTGTTTAATCCGAGTACACGGAACTATTTAATTGGTCCATCCTCCCGGAAGCATTGTTCAAAAAAGTAAACTGAAGCCAGAAGACATTGTGTCAGTTTGAAAAAATATTAGTCATGTCAGTTATAGGAAAAGTATAATAAAAGGGAGGGGGGGTGGTGGTATTCTTGTTCAATAATGAATTAGAATGAGATTTCGGACTGCAATACTTTTGATACAAATATCACAAGTATTGTTGTTTACTTTAGCTCCCAGTTAATTTATATTTAAAGTAACCCCCACCCTTTTCTCGCCCCCCCCTCCCCGGCCTCATCTCCAATGTAGAATGGGGCAGAAAACGAAGATATGGATTGCGTGGTGAGGTGAATTAATATCTCCATTTTTGTCAGTAAGCTTTCATCAAGTTTTATTTAACTTCTAACTGAAACAGTGAAAAAACTTCCAGCCTCCACCGGGATTCGAACCTGGGTCTCCCACTTTATATGCGGACACCCTAACCACTAGGCTATGGAAGCTGATTGTATGTCCAGAGGTTGGGAACCAGTAAGGAAGGTCGTAATTCCACTGTAGGCGTTTGACACCTGTATCGAACAATACTAGTTCTGTTTTGGTGACATATTTGCCTTTCTCTAGAGATAAGACATGATTCTAACTAACTCGAAATCATAGTGATTCCTAAAGCCGGATCTCGAAAGAGATACTTTGAACAGACTTTAGTTAATGAAATGGAGGTAAACGACAAAGGCAAATGAATATATATTAATTGAAATCGTATATAAAGATATATATATATATATATCTTCCTATGAAAGGCTGCTAGGGTGACAGTGACACTACAATCCAAATCAGTGAAAGAATAATGAACAGAAGTTTTCTTTTTTTGTGGGACGGGGGGGGGGGTTGGGACCATATATTTGTCTTTTTGAAATATTGTGGAGATAAATGTCTGTCTTATTTATCCATTTTCTATTTATTTATATGACTAAGAAGGACATAGTTAATATTTGGGGATGACCAGGGTTAAAAATGTCGGGGGTAGGAAAACAGATAGTTACATTAGGGGAATGAAACAGTTCAATACTGACGTGAGATGAAAACGGTTAAATTAACATTCACACCCCTCTGTACTTGGACGACATGGTTCATCTCTATCGTCCTGCCCGCAATCTCCGTTCCTCTGTAGATACTACACTTCTTCAGTGCCCTTAGATGCAGGTCTGTTCGGGGTTCCAATTCATTTAGAGCTGAAGCCCCGAAGACTTGGAACTCTCTACCACGTGCTATTAGAGAGGCACCAACATTGAACATAGTCAAGAGAAAGTTGAAAACTCGTTTTTTTTTTTCGGTTGGCTTTCGACTTTTTGTAAAGCGCATAGAAATGCATTTGCATATTGTTGGGCTCTATAGTAGAATATATTATAATTATTAAACATCAGGGAGTGAAAACAGTTCTAGCTGAAATAATTGAACCCATTACATCTGGGCATTTAAACAGTATATTACCTGGGGGGGGGAGTGATTGGGGGGGATGGAATTAATATCATTTAATATCTGGCGATGGAAAACAAAACCCAGTCAATCAATTGCTTAGTACACAGGTAGTGGAAGCTGTTGAGATGTGTGGGTCAAAGGGGTGAACAGCCGGGGGGGTTGGAATCCTTAAAACTGGTGCATCAATGGTGGTGTTATGCTTAGGCAAGAGCTGTTTGAATTGGTTTATATTTGTTTTTTTGTTTGTTTTATCTGGTAGTATTCCAAGTGGTTTTCTTTTGTTGTACCTTTTAATGCATTCTATGAGTTATCTGCTTAAAGAATCCTGGGTGCCGGTTGGTGCTTAACAAGGATACAGAAAAGTGTGCTGTAGCTTGCACAAGTTTGCAAAACAAAGTATTTGCACACAACTTCCCTCGCATTACATCTACTCTGAAAACTGCCATCATTCATCCTGCAGGGAACTGTCCTGTACACTTGGGCTTATGTTATAGACCATCAATTTACATCATGGATATCTATCAATCGTGTGTATGTGGGGGGGGGGGGCATGGGGTGGGTGAGGGGCAAGCTAGGGAACGGTTGTGTTTCATCTGTATAGATGGTACTTATGAAATTGTCTGGTTACTTCTGGTCATCAAGAAATTAACCTCGCATTTGTTGCAAGTTGTCATAACTAAGTGGACTACATAGTGCTGTTTCCCATCTGACAGACAGACAGACATAAAAAGAACAAAATTGTCATCTTCACAGACACAGAAACGAAAAATGGGAAAGTTCCGTGAACTAAAACAAACTTCATCAACAACAAACAAAGCAAAATACTTTGTTGTTGAATCAGTTTTTTTAGTTGGATATAATTGTTTATCTGTATGTACGGGGAAAAAACCACAAAAACCTATTGGTAAAAAAGCTGAGATTTCTGTCCACAAACAGTACTTAGTCGTCTACTCTCAGGTCTTGTGCAACAGTAACAAATTTGTAATCGATCTCGTGTTGGACCGTCATTGTTCCACACTCGTCGAGCACCTATCGGTTGTAAGATCGACTGTCAAACACCTGTGCGGCCTATAAGAGATAGACCCATTACTCGAAAAAGCTCCAAAAAATGCAAGTACAAACAGTTTCATAAATAGGGATCATCTATGCCCCCCCCCCCCACCCCCATATGTCTTTACATTGGCCGTGATGTCAAAGGTCAAAGTGAGCCTCTATCCAGATGGACAGAGAAGTATATCAATCGGTACCATTAAAAATTATGTTTCTTCGGGCGATTAAATATAGTCATGACTTGTTCTTATTCAGGTATAAATAAGTGACAGGAATTTCATATTTTTTAAAGTCAGCCAGCTGCCTGGTAGGTAGGAAGGAAATGATTTTTTATTGCTGATGGTATTCAGACTAGCAAAGTGTCAAAGAATTATTGATATGTCACCTTAGTAGAAAGGGAAATGTTTGGGGGGGGGGCGGGAAAGGAATTACGGGGTGGGGAATATGTTATTTGTTTAAAATGCCAGTAATTTATATGTACTCTTATATCATGCATGGTATTGGTTTGTACACCACAAACAAAAAGGACCTCAAAAACTGAAATTGAACCTCATAAAGAGCAACACTAGAAGAAAACCAATTTCCATTGTCTTTTCATCATCATCATCATTGAGATGGTTTTGTCTCTTCTGACAGTAATGAGAGTGTAATGGGCAGGCATTAGTTATTCACAGTATCAAATGGGATAGTGCATAGGGGAAGGGGAGATGTTGTTGTAAGAAATTTAGTTTATTTATTTGGTAGGTCTGTTCTCAGGATTTAATCTATTTATGTCGTTTAGTTATACTCCTTGGATTATGGGTACAAAACAAGCCATTCGTCTTGTTTGCCATGCATTACACGATCCCAAATCAGTTGAGGCCAGTGGAGATAGGGTGTTAAAATGCGGGGGACTGTCCCTTAAGTTTCCTTCGTAATTTTTGTGGACCGGTTTAAGCAGCAGGGGATCTGCTGTACTCAGATTGATGCTAAATCTTCCAAAAGCTTTTCTTTATACATTAAACATTTAAATGTCCTTTTGGTGAATTTGAGTGTTTATATTTCGCCATCAACTTAAATTTTTCGTATCAGGTTTAAGGACATCATGGAAGTCGCATACCCTGGGCAAGACCTGGTTGTTGCTTGCCTCGTCTCTCTCGGTTGGTGGTTTTCTCAAATACGGGTGTTAATTATATAATCCACCAACCGGAATGTTGGTCGAGGCCGGCGAGCATTTAGCCGATGTCTGCTTTTATGTTTTTTGTTTTTTTCAACATTATTAATATTGGTATGGATTTTCATATCTTGTCAAGGTCGATATCATTCTTGTATTTGCCAATGTCGTCATTATCAATATTATATCATTGTTTATTATTATTATTATTATTTTTGATTAACATCATCGTTACTACTGGTATTGTTATTGTTATTCTTTACCATCATTATTACCGTCAGTTTATAGTATCACTATGACGATTGTCAGTATTGTCATAACTATTTCAAAAGTAAATGCCACATCATTTGGAAGGCCCATGAGGAAAATACCTCAGGGAAGTAAGTGAAAATCACAGTTTTATAAATGTCTTGTATAGAACAAAATTAATATCACCGACAAGCTGCGTTGCCAATTTAACGGAAGAAAAAAAAAGGAAAAAAAATACTACTTTTTAAGAACATATGTACAGTTTTAGTTCGAATTCTTCTCAAGTATTAAGTATTTGTCGAAGGTATTGTATGGGTATTATCATGTGGTTTAATTTAGTGTAGATAATATTCTCATAAAAGTAATCAGGTGCTCAGGAGAGATTTTGTCAAACAGGTTTTAAGCAGAGAGATCGGTCGGTTAAAACTCAATTGTAATAGCATTGGTATGTTCTGACATTGTTTACTAATACTTGTAGCAGGTGTCATTTCTTTGTAAATCTTAAGAGATTCATGTATGCAAGGGCCTTCTTTGGACAACCCCATGTCCCCCCCCCCTCCCTATCCCCTCCTCTCCTCTCCAACCACACGCACACACACTCACATATCTGTATGCTCCAGTGCTGTTTCTTAGATTATTCATGTTTAGTATAAGAATGAATTGCATGCTTAAGGTACAATCACATAATATTTCATCTTCCCTACCTTTAGGTCACTCATCGCAATGCACTAACAATTTTGGAATACTTATTTTTCAAGTAATTATAACAGTCCTCCTGTTTGACTTTCGGTCTGTAAAATCAGACCTACTTCATGGCAGAATACCAAGGGTATCCCTCTACAGATAGCCACAAGAAAAAATGAATTGCTTTTCTGAAGGCATATTGGCACAGTTCGCCGGCCTGTCAGAGATATTGATACAAAAAAATGAAATTATCCCGGAATTTATTTTTCCTAAAAAAAATATTTGACTATTTTCATATTTTATTCTTACAGGCAAGAGATTTCTAAAATTTTTTTTTTTGGTTTTTTGCATGGATTGCAAATCATGTCAATGTAATTTGGGTAAAGTATGATCAGTCAAATGCAATACTACTTTGCAGAATAAGACTTGATTTATGGATGGCTTTAAAAGTTTTCATTCCCTAAATCACTAGCCTCTTCAGAGGTCTCCCTTGGCTGGGTGGGCCTCTGGTTTTCCCAAACTGTTTACCTCGAGTATCCTTTGAAAGGGACATTTGTTCTTATTTCATACATTCATTCATTCATGCATTCATCCTTTCTTTCTTATCTCTTTATTCATTCTAATGATTCTCTCCCCCCCCCCCTCCTCCCTTCTACTAATGCTTTTATGTTGACGTGGGTAACTTGCTCCATCTACCCTACTATATTTACCCTATAAATATAAAATGTCACAAAGAAAGAAATAATCACTAATGTATGCACATTATCATAGAATTATTATTCTTTTGAAACTTGTAGAATAGGATTTTCGTGGTCGTATATATTTATTGACCAATCTCTTGGTCAGCATGAAACGTCCTAGTACCTTTTTACTCGCCGTGTATTTTAATATAGGATGAAAATTCAAAAATCGTCATATTTCTGATTCCCACTCGTAGCTTTTGGTAGAAAGCATAGCTACATCCGAGAGAGAAACAAAATTAAAAAAGGTGACTTCAGGCAGAAAACCGTAGTCTTGATAAGTCAAGAAAACTGCTGAACCTCAATCAGTTGTTTGAAGCGTCATATCTCATAAATTATGAAATGGGAGATAGGAGACGGGTTTTCAATGGTCTATAGCATATTTTAAAAAACTTAATTTTTGTGCCTAAAAGTAGTCCTTAAAGGAAAAGAGAAAGTGATGGTTGGAAGAATGATCGTGCTCTAAGCTTACGTCTTCTCCAAACTTGTTTTCGTAAATTTCGTCCAAAGTAGGAAAAAGGGAAATATTAATTCAATTTTGTCTGATGTAAAACTATAAGATTCAGCTTTTCTAGTTTGTCTTGTTTCCTCCCCTTCGTTTTTTCTTTTTTTTAACCACTTACAATTGCCAACTATTTTGTTAAATCTTTAAGCATGCTTAAGGTACTATTATGCATTTTGGGGGGGTTATTTTCCCCTCATGTTTCCTTCAAATTCAACCTGTATTTTTCCTTTTCTTTGATGGGGCGGGGGGTTTGGCAGCTTAATCTGCAGCTGAGATATTTTAGCAGCTTATATGAATTCAGCTGATTTTGTAAAGCATTTTACAACTTTTTGTTTTTTGGTTTGGTTTTGTTTCTTTTTAAAGTTTCATTTTATACTTTGTTCGTTCATAATTTATGTCAATGCTCATTATTTGAGGGTAAACCATGAAATTTTATTATGTTAGGTTAGCAAAAAGAAAGAAGTTTGTTGTCAGTGGACAGGACGACAGTTAATTGAGAGATTTGTGTGATGTTGGAACGAAGATTAAATGGAAGGTCGGTCGTTAAAGTTTGAGCTTATGTAAAGGAAGCGGATTAAGAGATTTAAGCCGTGGAATTTCCTGTTAGGAAAAGCTGTTGAGCAATTTTGCTACTGCTTGATGGGAGCCCTTAAACATGAAAGAATGTTTTAAAACATGGAGGGGAACAAAACAGAGTAATTTGAACTATTTACTATAGCCTAGGTGTAATTTGACAGCTCGCCATAATGACTACTAGATATATCGATAAGATTGTGCAGGAGTACGTTTGGCTAAATTACCGGGTAACACATACGGTTTACTTCCTAGCAGAACACAAGTTGACATTAATGACATCAGAACAGCCAAAAAGTGTCACGGTTCCTAGCAGGTTACCAAAATGGTATCTTTGAACATTAGGAGTGTATGTTTTCCGTTCCTGAAATGCACTTGGGAGAGGTGACATCTTGTTGAGATATTATGCCGTTTATGGAAAGAGGAGACATGACGGCGATTTCTCATCAAGAGGAACTATTTCATTACATGTCAGCTTAGGCTATACGATAAATAATGTAGCCTAAGATGAAAAAGTATGTGGAGGAAAATAGTGCCTAAGCTTATCAGAATAGTAGTTATTAATGTGGCAACCCAAATTTAAGAAACTGGGACATAGTAAGCACATTTTTGTTTAGTAGGGGGGGGGAGGGGAAAGGGGAGGGTCCCCTTCTTTTACTGCTTGATTCAACGACTGTCATGTATTAAACAGACGTCGTAGGGAGTTAACCTTTAGATATCGATGTATTCTTGACATGCAACTGAATTGGGTTACCTCTGTAATGGGGAAATGTGGTGCAGTGATTGTTGGTATTGAGTAACAGTAGGGGTGCAAACCCTAAACCTTCATATACTATGATAAAAGATAAGGCTATATGATTACTTGATGATGATGTAGTTATATTCTGTGTCAACAATTATGGGTGTGGGGGGTCTATTCTTCCAGGGAGAGAGAGAGAGAAACTGGTTCATTGTGGAGAAATCTTGCATAATATTTGGTGTTCTTTGTTTCTCCAAGAGCAAGGTGTTGAACAGTGTATATGTTCCCCTCTCCCCCCCCCCACTGCCCCCCCTGCCCCCAGCCTCTCTTTAGGGTGGGTGTTTGACGGCTTTTTGTGGCAGTATTAGGTGAACAGTTATATTGGACAGTTGCCAGAAGTTTTGAATTCTGTGGACCGTCTCTCCATGGCCAGCTTTTGTAGGAACCAAAAGAGGTGTTTGGGTTCTGTCCTTAAGGGTATTCAAAGAACAGTGGTACCTCACTAGATCCGCAGGTATAGATAAAAGATCTATTTTAATTTCTGGACATTGTAAATTATTATTATTATTATTATTAAATATTAAGTTAATAACGATGTAAGTTTTAAATAACGATGTTCAATTGTTTAAGGGAAACGAAAAAGAATTCTTTCCTCATTTCCCTTTTTATTTTTATTTATGTTTTTGTACAGATAAAAACTTTTGTGTATAACCTTAGTGCTGATTAATGTGTGTAATTCTCTGTGCTGCTGTATAATTGCGGTATATACCTCCTCTCTCTACGGTGGGTAGTATAAACTCTTTCTTGTTTTATGTGTGTTAATGTAATGAATCATGTTATGACGTAATCCATCCATACCGAAAAAAAAAAGCACAAATTTGACCGTATTTTACCCGTCACCGGCTTTCTGCATTTTGGTGAGATGTATAAAGGAAAGCTTTACTCTTGTTTTTTCTTTTTTTATTGTCACAAACTTTTACGTGGGTCAGAAACCAAAAAAGATATGAAGCATAACTGCAAGCTAAATTTTGCGCTCTTTGGCTGTACGCGTTTCTAAACAAAATCAAAACATTCGTGTTTGGTTGAAGCATTTATTAAACTATCAGGGAACAAAAGAAAGAACACAAATTGTAAAAAAAAAAATAAGAAAAATGTGATGGGTGAAGTTGAATGTTAACATTTATAACAGTTGTTTTTTTTTGTCAAAGAAGACCTTGATGTGGTACACATTTTTTACTCAGGGTTACCATAGCGAGGAATCTAGGTTTTAAAAATATGACCCATAGAAAAGAAAAATGGAAAAGAAGGAAAATAAAATTTACCAAAAAAAAGAAGATATTTCTTTTATCGTTTTACGATCCTTCTTAAATGTGGTTTGAGAAGACCTCAAAGTATGTTCTTTAATATCTACCTCAGTTTATTGCTGACAATTTATCATGGAATGAACCATGTGTGGAATCAAAAAACTCTTAGGACTTGCTTTATTGTACATAGGATATAAATATATCTTTCTCCTGTTTATTAGTCAGGGGAATATTTAAGTATTGTTCCAGGTTAATACACTATCACTTACCTTGGATAAACTTTTCTATTCTTGTTCTCATTTTGTGTTGTTTTTTTTCTTATAATATGTTTTTCATTTTAAAGGGGACATTTCGGTGGCAGAGAAATCTTAATTTCCTGCACTGTTTTATAATTGACAATCCAATCTCATTATCTTGTTCCTAACTTGAGATATTGGTTGACTAAAGGTCGTTAACCTATTTGGAGTGACTGAACCATCCCCTTCTTACTCTTACTCTGGGAAGTGTGTCACAGTCACAGTGATGTCACAGTGTGTCACAGTCACAGTGTGTCACAGTGATGTCTTCACAGCAGATGTTACTTTCAAGAGGTTTCCATTTTGTTGTTATAATCTTATTGTTGATTTATCTTTTCTAGTCTGGTTCATTTGGATTGTTTGCTTTAGTTTCTGGTGTTTCTCTGTAGTCAGAATTTTACCACAATGTAACTCTTTTTGTAGAAACTTATATTCCTATTTTAACAAAAAACGACTCATTTATATGATAAAAGACAAACACAAAGAGTTTCAGCTAAATGGCGGTGATGACATCATTCTTCTGCTGTTCGCATAGTATTACAAAAGATTTTTAAAAAATTGAAAAAATCATATGTTCATGGTACAAAATGCTTTAAGGAAGTGTGTGGTTTAGACCTAAGGATGTAGAAAATGTTCAAAAATTTTGCTGTAAAGCAATCAGGTTTAGTCACTGGAAAATCCCTTTGAAGTGCTCTGCTTGAAAGTAACACTTCAAGGGAGATGCATACTACTGCTCCCTTACCTGTCTCCATATGACAATAGCACTACCACTCTAGCCAGGTCCTAGTGTTTGTATGCATATAACTCCCTTCAGCAACACACTGATAGTTGAACCTTGGTCAGCTTACTGTTTCAGAGTTCACCATGATAGAAAGAATACTCATGTAAAGTCTTGCTTGAAAGCAGCCAGTTTGGGACTGTTTGTTATTATTTCCCTAACTCTGTTGAATACTATCCTCTCATATCATGCTTCAAAGCACTCATACTTACAGTATGAACAGTTCCTAACATAGTATGTGGATCCACCTCAGTGATTTCCAGTACTGTTTATGTAGATGTCAAATGTCAGTCTGATATCTACAACAAAATGACAACTGTGAAGTTTGGGCCAACTCAATAGCATCCATATCCACCTCAAATACAAAAACTCTGTAGTTGTTTGAGTTCAATGGTTATTTGAGGTCAGTTTCTGAAAACCTTGATAGCATAACTCCAAGAGTAAAGCTCAGATGAAATTTGTACTTGAAACAGATCTCTGCATTTTCTGTGGAGGTTATTGGTAAACAGAATTCAAAAATCTGAAAACTTTGTAAACATGGCAACAGTCAAGCAGGGATAGATTTGAGTGCTTACACTCCACATTTTAATGTATGTTCACATTGAATCCTTCTTGGGTGACCAACAAATAGGACGTTTGGATAAACAGAAAAGGAGTCATATCTACGTTTCCACAGGTAGTAGTTACAGTCAAGGGGGGGGGGGGGGATCTCAGGGGTCAGATCTTGAGTGCAAGAGCGTTCACACCAGGAAGTCGATCTCAAACAGAGGATCAGATCCCCTGTTCAAGATCTGGAGTAAAAGCACTCTTTGTTACTTTGGTATCTTGATCCTCCTTGGTGAGTACAAATTAGAATTTTTTTTTTTTTTTTGTCTCTTGTACTTCAGGTGGTCATTTAAGGCTAAAAAGGGGTTGAAGTCTGAAAACTTTGTGAACATCATAATTCCAAAAAAAAAACAAGAATGCAAAAATGCATTGAAGTTTCGATTACTTCATTGCAATAGACTTCTGCTTATTCACCAGAAACAGCTATTATAATATAAATGTCCTGATTTCTACCATGAGATACGCTATCATGTTGAGATGGTTTCCAGAGTTTGACTGCTGGTGACCCAGATGGCCTTTGACCTCTACCAAAAGCATATGAGTTTTTCTATTCAATGTAATGCATCCGCATGCCACTTATAAACAATCTCCATGCTTCCTAACTTGAGATATAGTGTTACAAGGTTTTCAGTGTTTGACATCTGGTGACCTCAGATTACCTTTAACCTCCACGTTAATTAATAAACTTCTTCTCTATATGATCAATGCACATGCCA
This sequence comes from Apostichopus californicus, assembly GCA_020650975.1. Classification (NCBI taxonomy): domain Eukaryota; kingdom Metazoa; phylum Echinodermata; class Holothuroidea; order Aspidochirotida; family Stichopodidae; genus Apostichopus; species Apostichopus californicus. The sequence continues at coordinate 1,132 of JAIPMN010001870.1, read as the reverse complement.
AGTATAACAAGATTACCACAATTTGACCCCGGGTAATGCCAAATGACCTTTGATCTCCACCAAAAATAATAAGGGGCTTGAACTCAACGTGTCACAACTAAGTACTTAATATGAGATTAGTCAAAGCTTTCCTTCATGAGATATCGTGTTTACATGTTTTCACAGTTTGACCTCTGGTGACCCCAAATGACATTTGACCTCCCAGAAAACAATGATCGGATTCTTCAACTCAATGTGGTATTCCTACACACCAATTATGAAATTGGTCCAATTTTCCCTTCTTGAGATATCGTATTTACAAGCAATGCATCACACACACACACACTCATCCACCTGTATGACTATAAAGGTTACCATTATCACGAAACCAATTCTGTGTTTAATTTGCTAAGAGGTTGGTAAGGGGAGGGAGAGGGTTGGTTAGTGCGTTTTCATTTCCACAATAGTTGAAGATGTCATTACCCAACGGTGTTGGCACAAAATAACCAATTATCTTTACCGAAGTGGGTAGAGTAACACTTTCTTTTAAATGATCTAAATTCTTTTGATTGCCTAAAGTTATGGTCAAGGCAACGTTTCCTGAATCTGCTTAGCTCATATCGCCGCGTGGTTGGGGTTGAAAACTATTAATATACAACAACCAGTTAAAACAACAGTATCGGGCAGTATGTTATCACCCTCCGTTCCATTTTTGAAGAACAAATTACGATTAAAAAACATTGAACGCTTCTATCACTTAGCATACAACTTCCGAGGAACAACACAAAACCAGAAAACTTGAATAACATAGGTTTGATATGACTGCTTTGAAATCACGTATCACTGGCAATAGCGGCCTCTTCTTTCGCTTTGTTTGCAACTTCCGAGGAACAATAGAAAACCGAAAAACTTTTAGCACGAACAAAGGATTCTCAAACCTTTGTTCGTCCTAAAAGTTTTTCGGTTGTCTATTGTTCCTCTGAAGTTAAAAACTGACCAAAAAAGTGGCCGATAGAGGGCGCTCGACGCATCTTGCAAGTGATACGTGATTTGATTTGTTTGCAACTTCCGAGGAACAATAGAAAACCGAAAAACTTTTGGACGAACAAAGGATTCTCAAACCTTTGTTCGTCCTAAAAGTTTTTCGGTTGTC
>JAIPMN010001868.1:0-33145 GCA_020650975.1 Apostichopus californicus | reverse complement strand
TATCTATATCTATATATACATATACATATAGATAGTCAAGTGTTTCTTTTTTCGTTCATCAGTATGTATACTTATATATGATATCTATATTGTGTTTCTATTTGCAGCACAATTTTCTTCACTCATAAACAATGACAGTACATACAATACAAGTCGGCAACCGATTAAACAAACTGATACATTTTGATCGAATAAGTTTAATAAGTCTAAATCTACAAATTTAAGCTATATATATATAGCTCTAGGCAAAGTTGTTATTCTATACTTGAACAAATAAAGTTACCGTGTCGTTCAAAAGCAAACGCTATATATGATACTTTTTCTTTTTTAATAGAAGCTGATTAAATATTTTATTGAATAGATCATTGACAAAAACATAGCAGTTCGCAGACCGTCTTTCATGGGAGCAAGGGTGTGGAGTGATGAGGAGAGGGGAATGGGGAGGGGTGTGGATAACAAGAGGGAGATAAAGAGGGGTGTCTCCTTTCATCAGATATCCACTCACCGCTTGTGCTTCTACCTATGTTTACTATTTTTATATTCCTGTTTTTGTTTCTATTCATACATTACTTTTTATTGCTTGTTTATAGCTTAATTGCGTTTTAGATTTTAATAAATATCTATAAGGTTCTGATAAGGTCCTGATTTAATCCCTTTGTCTATAAATAAACTTAATGCAATAATATTTGTTTATGACAGGAAGATTAACCAGGTCCTGCATGACCAATCTGAACTTGTTTGGAGTACATCTAATGTTTACATGCACCCTAGAATTCACGAACTTGCCGAGAAATTGACGTCCAAACTGCCAAGTCATTTAAATGTAAGTTATCTGATAGCTAATATATATAAATATATATTAATAGGTCTTATCACATCAAGAAATTATATATTAAGTTGGTATAGCAGAGACATTTGCAATAAATGCAATCAAATCGATCGTAGTACTAAATTTCAAAGTCTTCGCTTTATATTTGTTTGTAATGTCTCTTCTATTTCAACTTACAAAACTACCACGTAGGCTGCTAGAGTCTTATCCGCAAATACTTTATAATCAATTAAAGACTTAATTCCAAATATATAATTACATCTGCCAAAATAAAAAGTCAGATGCAAACGTAAACATAGGCTAACTGCTTAAAGTTTACCGTTGGTTCGTTGGTTGGTTCTTTGGTTCGTTTATTTATTTTTTATATCTCACTCTGCTTCATTTAGAAAGTCATCTTTACAAATTCAGGCTCTGAAGCAAATGACTTAGCACTCCATCTCATGCGGCTGCGCACTGGAAACTTTGATGTCATTTCTATGAGGTAATACGATTTTTTTTTTTAAATAGATGCCAGTGTGGAATTCGATTGAGGGGAAACCGGTCACCAGAGCAAAAAACAAACAAAGAAATACTGTAAATAAATAAGTGAATGACCGAATGAATGAAATAAATGAATAAATAAGAATTCAGGGGGGGGGGGGTCTAGAGAGGATTCCCGATATATCATATACATATATATGTAGATGATTTGTATATATAATTTTACAGCAATGCATACCACGGTCTAATTACCAGTCTAATGGGGATAACAGCTTTTACTCCATGTAACTTTCAAACTCCACGAGGATTCGGGATAACCAACTCTATGTTCCCAGATGTGTACACTGGAACCTGGGGAGGCAAACACTGCAGGGATAGCCCTGTACAGGTAAATTTGAATATTGTTCCTTAAAATTAAGAGGAAATATTAAGCTTTTAGTTAGCATATAGGTCTGCGGCGAATCATTCCCAAAGAGACGATGTACAGTCATATAGGGTGACTGATTGTAGGACGGCACTAACCTCATTATAGTGTGCACGTTTCGTATACAATTACACAATTAAGACTCCTAATTGGGCTATTTCACAGATAGTGGCGTAAATAGCGGGACGGGAATTAAATCTCTGTGTTAGCACCCCCCCCCCCTGGTTCCCCTTCACACACACCAATGAGATTGGGGAGACACGAAATTGAGCAAGATATTGTAAATCTCATTCACATCTACCCCCTTTCCAGCCCACCCTAACACCTCGATAGAAAGGCTGCTTATTACGACACTGTTTGAAGGCTTCAGATCAGATCAACGCATGTGTACGGAATGCATTTTGAGCTTCTGATGATGAAACTGCATACTATTATCCCTATTTGAATTCCAGACCAATAGAACATGCAACTGCGAAGCTGGCAGTTGTCAGGCCAAGGATAACTACATCTCACAATTCGCCGATGTAATGAAATATAGTATGCCCAAAAAGATTGCAGGTTTTTTCTCGGAATCGATCCAGGTAAATATCATTTTGTCTGTCAACTTAAAAGGATGATTTTAAGCAGAATGATGTATCATAGTCCAAGAAATATAAACATTTTACAGCTAGTACCGTTTCTTTGGCTACTCCGTCTTGTCCAGTTATTCATCTTTAAAATATGCCTTAGCTCTGGAATGTATCTTTATGGGTAAGTTGTTGATGACGTCGGCTCCTCAGTGCAGACCTAAATGTGAATGTTAATCCAATGTTTTATAAAACTCTAATAACTCAATCAAATCACGTTTCATTAACTTCATATTAATAACAAAGCATCCTTTGATGACATTTCAACACCAAATTTGTAAGAGATATTATAAAAATGTCATTTGAGGGTATAACACTATGAAGTCTTCCCATCTGAAGAACTGATATAATGGTCTGTTTGCTATAACTAAGTAGACCAGCCACTTTTATTGATGAATCACATATGTTAAATGGTTATTTCGAACAAAAAACGACTGCATCTTTTGAGAATTTTAATCTGGGTATTAGACTTTCCACGACAGCTAAACCAGCCGCTTTTCATAGCGACTATAGGTGAAGAATTACATGGTCTAGGGTTACAGTATACGAGTCGCCGAGTGGTACAAGAATGTCTGGCAATTTGTTTCTTGGTCTTCACACAACACTGCGAAAAGGAGGAACCTTTTAAACGTATCGGAAAGCAAATTCAATATTTATATTCGATCAATAATTTATAATCCACCCAATTATCCACAGCCTTGCTAGGATATATCCACAGGAAATGTTCTTATTTGTAAAGGATATGCTAATAGAAGGCGTGTTCTTTTGTCCCTGGAAATTCACTTTTTATAGCACATATCCTTTAAAAATTAAGCGTTACTGTGATAATAAGGTTTAGTATAATCTTGATCTGCACTGAATATGTATTATGCTGTCATGAATATGTCTGATGTATAAATATGTTACAGGGAGCCGGGGGAACTCGGCAATTTCCGAAGGGGTTTCTGAAGGAGGCCTTCGAAATCGTCAGGTCTAAAGGTGGGCTATGTCTCGCTGATGAGGTTCAGACAGGACTTGGGCGTCTAGGGACTCATTTTTGGGGATTTGAACACCACGATGTTATGCCAGATATAGGTGAGGACCCAAAGCAGTCCAAAAAGTGTCTGGCTTAAAAACATTGATTTGAATTGATGACAGATTAATATTGAAAACGTCAATATTAAACATTGACAGTAAACACACAATTTTGATGCTGCAGTATAGACTAATAACAACAACAGCTGTGTAAAAGTAAGTGGGCGTGACGTTTCGATCCTAGCAGGATCTTCTTCAGAGGCTGAATGACAAGTAACAGAAAATACAAGGACAAAATACAAGCACAGAATACAGATAGGTTAATGAGCAGGGTGAACACAAAAGAGTTTGATGTTAGAGGAAGCAGAAGAACGGTTAGTCATGTCCTTCCTGAATGTGGGCCCATGAGGTTGCACAGTCTCTCTGTACTGAGTCGTACTCATTTAACAATAACAGATATCAGTGCAGGTTGTATTTCTACACCACTTTGATTTCTTGTGAAATGACCCTTTAAATATACGAGGCTCACAAAATGAAAGGGATGAAAAACTACTTAGTCTAATACAGAGACGATTAGGTCATTTCCTCAGATGCGACTCAAAAACACAAGAGGCAAACATAAGGCTTTTGTGGCCTCTGATAAACATGTCTACAATATATTAAAAATTTATCAACATAACCCAAATAATGTTGAATCAGTTAAGGGTGTCCTGCTGTTGATCTGAAGTTTAAAGAACATGTTTTAGTTGAGTTATTATAATTTATAAAACGAATGGTATATTTTACAGCTAATATCCCGAGGGTCAGAATAGCTATAGAAACATTACCATATACTCACTTTTTCCCTTTTTCTTTTGTGGACTTGAACTGGGTGAAACCACCGGGAATTGCAGTAAATTAGATATATTTATATCCCCTCGTGGTGATTCTCAAGCACAAAAATACATGTTAGAAAGAGGAATTCCTAGATACAATTTATTTTTTATTTTATGTATCTCCTTCTTTCTTTCTTTAGCAATACTGTTATACTCATACACCCAAGTCGGCTCCTGTTTATATAACCATATACTAGGGAAGGTTTACATGTAAGGTGGTGAGAAAAACAAATGCATAAAAATACATCGATCTTTTATGCAGCGAGACCGGGATGAAATGTTACTTACAAAACACTTACTTTCTTCTTGTTTTTAACTGTTTTTTAATATGTTTTTTTTTGCTAGAAATCTATCTTTTTTTTCGACGTAACACTTACTCTGCACATTGCAACCTTACTTTTCACATGCACAAAGAGTTAGCCAACACTTCCTTGATATTTATTTCTTCTCTTTCAGTGACGATTGCTAAAGGAATCGCGAATGGCTTTCCATTGGCAGCAGTTGTAACCACAGAAGGTTTGTATTGGTTCCTTTATATATCTACAGTCATGCGTGCATTGGCAACTTGAATGACACTAATATTTACGGTCATGTTTTGGAAGCGCCGTATGAAAGCAATACAGAGTATCTGCATGTTGCATGTAATTAATTAATTAATGGAAATTCAGCATTAAGCAGCAAAATTCCCTCCTTTCTGACTGTCCCAGTACGTACTGTATATTGAAAAACAGATCCCACAGAAACTAAAAAAACTCGGAAATGAGCTCCGACCGTTTATGGAGAAATTAGTCACGAGTCTAACCCATTCTGATGCAAATATTTGTCGACTTAAGAGATATTTGTTTCCCGATGTCAAAAAGAGGAATCCGCGAAAATTGTGCGGGTGTAGGCCTATATGTGTGTGTGTGTGTGTGGGGGGGGGGGGGAGGGGTGGACAATAAGTGGTTGTAGGAGTGGGCGCGTGCCCCCAAAGTAAATTAAAGTAAATTAGAAGTGTCCATATTTGTAATGAATAATGACCCTTTGGTATTCAAAAAGTTACCTCTTGTTGAGAATCTAAGAAAGCTGTAACTGGAAAGTGCCCAAGTATTTGTGCAACAAAATAAAGCATTAATTAACAAATGTGTTTTTTAAGAATTATTCAAAAACTGGACTATGTGTTTTCATATACTGGACTATGTGGTATCAAATACCGGACTATGTGCTATCTAATAACGGACTACGTGATATCCACTACCGGACTATGTGGTATGATATACTGCATTATGTGGTATCAAAGACTGGACTATGTGGTATCAAAGACTGGACTATGTGGTATCAAAGACCGGACTATATGGTATCAAAGGCTGGACTATGTGGTATCAAAGGCTGGACTACGTGATATCCACTACTGGACTATGTGGTATGATATACTGCATTATGTGGTATCAAAGACTGGACTATGTGGTATCAAAGACTGGACTATGTGGTATCAAATACCGGACTATGTGGTATCAAAGACCGGACTATGTGGTATCAAAGACCGAACTACGTGATATCCACTACCGGACTATGTGGTATCAAAGACTGGACTATGTGGTATCAAATACCGGACTATGTGGTATCAAAGACCGGACTATGTGGTATCAAAGGCTGGACTATGTGGTATCAAAGACTGAACTATGTGGTATCAAATACCCGACTATGTGGTATCAAAGACCTGACTATGTGGTATCAAAGACCGGACTATGTGATATCCAATACCGGACTGTGTGGTATCAAAGACTGGACTATGTGGTATGAGTCTGGACTATGTGGTATCAAATACCGGACTATGTGGTATCAAAGACTGGACTATGTGGTATCAAAGACCGGACTATGTGATATCCAATACCGGACTATGTGGTATGAAATACTGGACTATTTGGTATGAAATACCTGACTATGTGGTATGAAATACTGGACTATGTGGTATGAAATACTGGACTATGTGGTTTCAAAGGCTGGACTATGTGGTATGGAATACTGGACTATGTGGTGTTGAATACCGGACTAGGTGGTACAGAATGCACAGAAAAGGGCAATTCTTATCAGGATATTTTGAGGTGGTTTTATGCTTGATCAAAACAAAGTCATATGTTCCATGCCTCTAACCCGAATTGATGTATTTTCAATTTTTATGTTAGATGTTTTCAACTCTCTGTCCGATGCTATTTACTTCAACACGTTCGGCGGCAGCGCCCTCGGTTGCTCAATTGGATCTGCTGTGTTAGATGTAAGTCCACTGCAGCATATTTCAAATCAACTGTTTTCTGCATACGTAGCGCCCTGAGACTTACCTTAACCATCTATAACAAGGATATCCCCAGGAAGGAGTGATGGGGAGTGGGGGGAGCAAATGTCGAATGTTAGTTTTTGTGTAAATCTTATTAGTATGTATAATGACTTTAATGTAACATTCTGGAGGGGGCCATCGGTACAACAGAATACAGTGGCATTGCCTCGAATATTTACATTTATGTTTATCTTATAGTGATCATAAGGTAACAGACTTAAGGAATTGGGCAAGTGGGGTGGGTAAAGGCGGGTGGTAACGAGTCGTGCAAAGAAGAACTCGTTATACTAAGGGCGAAAAACGAAGCAGTCATCCATAATTACAGGGGCAAAATAAACTGTAACTTGCAAGAGATTTTCGAGTCCCACTCAAATACCCGAGGGAGAGCGAGGTTGAGGGAAGGAGGGGCAAGGAGGTGATGCCCGGGGTCCTGACACGGGGCCAGCCGTGGCTTTAATGCCCCTGGTACTGCTGATGCGTCACATGACGTGAGTTTTTTTCTCTAAGAGAGTAAAAGAGCAGAAGACTTTTGGCAGAAACTTCAAATTTAAGTGAATTAACGTTATTTGTTTTCAGTACATAGAAGATAACAACACTCAATTGAACTCACACAGAGTAGGGACATACTTACTGGAGCAACTGTCTGGACTGAGAGATGAATTTGAAATCGTTGGTGACGTAAGAGGAAAGGGACTCATGATTGGTGTAGAGTTAGTCGAAAACAAGGTAAAGACTTTACACGATTTTATGCTTCTTCTATTTCAAGGACTAGCGATTGTGAAATTCCCTCCATTACCATATAGTATTGCTTTGTCCAAAACCTGTGACAAATAATACAATAATGACAGAAACAGTTGTTATATAAGAAACTATTCATTCATCAGTATTTTAACACTGAAGATGGTGGTATTGGACCAATCAGTGACTAACGTTTCGTGTCAACTGATGCTTGTCCATGATGTTTTATCTCTGGCTTTTCCTGAAGCAATTATGCTCAGTAAACTAAAATGTTCAACTTACAGAGGGTTAGGGAACAATAAAAAAAAGGCACAAAGTTACAGGCTTTGATTGAGGGGAAATTGCCTTAAACACAGTGTGGAAACCCTTTGAATGATAACCTATTTCAATGTGAGCTATGATAGTGACTGTGCAGTGATCTGCTCAGGTCCATTCATACCACCAGAAAAGCTGCATTCCCTTATTTCCCTAACTGTCAAGTGTGTCCTTTTTTGGAGGGGTGTGGGGGAGGTGGTGGGGGGTGGGAGTAGTCTTTGTTCGGTATTATAAAGCTGAGCGGTTCTCGCCTTACAATACAGAGAGGAGATAATGAACCTTATGGTCACGTCAGTATACTGTATATGTAGTATTCTTGTGTGTTCATTCGCAGGAGACCAGACTACCGTTAGCTCTTGAGAAAACAGCAGCAATATTTGAAACGATCAAAGACCTTGGAGTTTTAATCGGTCTGAAAGGAACGGCCCTCAACGTAAGTCAGCCTAACATAATGTTTGTTTGTATAGCCATTATATCGTCCTACCAAAACCTGGATCTTGTCATAACTTGACCTCATATTTCGCGAGGGGGAGGGAGAGACACTGTTGCCAGATGCATTCACAAATTTATCTCTGCGGCATAAAAAATGCTGTAGGGATGGGCAGGGCTTTGACCTAAAGATGTTGGTTAACCTATCAACCACAGACACTGGAACATCCCATTTAACTCAGGCCATAAATGTCCAAAGTGGAATATCTCAGACTCTTCAGAGTGGAAGTGGCATTTGTCGTGCGCCATCATCACAACTTGGGTGTATTTATGATTATCTAACGTCCCAGCTATAAGTTCAACACCCCGACAAGATGGGAGCCCTCATCGACTATCATGCACATACTTGGGGTGCCAGACAGGGTGGGGGGAGAGGGTGGGGTAAGAGAGAAATAGACGAATGAAGTTATAGAGTGGGAAACAAGCAATTCCCCAGAATAGGTATTATGTCAACATACCAGGTAAACAATTGTTAAGAATTACTTATACAGAACTGTTTACATTCTACATACAAGGACATCTTCTCTAACTTTTTAACCTACTTTCACAGGTTTTCGACATCAAACCGCCAATGATTATCACCAAGGAAGATGCAGACTTTACAGTTGATGTGATCAGAGAGGCCATTCTACGAAATCAATAACAGGAAAAATCATATTCCGCATTGATAACAAGAATCCGTTGACAGGACCGACATTATTCCTAGATGTAAGGGGGCTGGGGTTGAATGTGTTTTGATTGTTAGTGCCCAGGCTCTATCTTAGGTGACTTTAACTATTTTCATGTTTTGGTTTTTAGGGCCCAGGCTCTATCTTAGGTGACTTTAACTGTTTTCTTTTTGCCACTACAGATGTTAAATCAAAAGAAAATTAAGATGAGGCATTACTAGGGTACTACGGTTATATGATGAAAAAGTACCTGGCCTTATACCTACTTATGGTCATCCAATTTGTGGTCATCCAACTTACTTGTGGTCATTCAATTCTTAAGCCAAAACTTCACATATCTGTTGTATTTACCAGATTGGGAAGCTGAAGAATGCTACACACAGGATTATGTATTTAAAGTGCAAGTTTTATACTTGTTGTAATACACTGTCAATACATGACACACACAGCAGCAGGAGCTTCAATTAAAATGGGTGAAACCAATGCTAAGGCAGCACTGACTGGAATTACTCGTAAAAGCATGTTGTTGTCATGGCGATGACTTACGTTGGGTGACAATTGAAGGAAGCTTATACTTAAGCTTTTAATGAATGAGGCCATGTCAAGTTTTATGATTTGCCCAGATGTTGCATCGTTGTTTGGGATCAGTATAACATTAATGTGACACTAATCTGAGCCTCAGTTATGCAACAGTAGTGTAGAGCAGCAGGGGTATGAGGGTGCCTTCTTGCCCACCCTCAGATTCTGGCAGGTTAACCCCCTCCAAAATGAGGTAAAGATTATATTACCTTCACTCATGTGATTACGCTACCACAGGACCCTCGAAGCCGCCTCTTTCTGGATAATGGTAAAAGAAGATCTATTTTCCTCCATGTGGTAGGGTAATTTGATGGCAGTGCAAGCCTAAAATAAGCAAGAATTATAACGCAGTATCATAATTTCACAAAGTATCAATCAAAATATCAATCAAAAATCCAGTTTGTTTTCTAATTTTATTCTTAAAAAAAAAAACTTGTTATTTAATGCTGAAAGTTTGAATTTTTAAAGTTTATAAAAAATATTTGTATCATAAATTGTAAGCATCAACTAAAATATGCATATATTTGTTTTGATTTTATGGCCTAACCTTTAATTGAGTTGTTATATGCATACATTATCAACAGTAAGAATGTTACAGTAGGGGAAACAACATTTTGTATAAAGCTGGCTGTTACAAAGTTTCACCAAAACCAAAATTATAATCAACGAATTAAGAAACCTTCGTAGATGCAGATAGGTTGGGGTGTTAATGAGGTTTCTTGCGGCTAACCAGTAAGAGAATGTGAAATTGTTGTTATTTCTATCACTTCCTTTAAGAGGTTCTGAAGGGGAAATGGGCAGTATTAGCAAGTTTACAATCCTGGCAGATCAGGGAGGGCGGACAGGGGTGGCATTTCCCATCCTGCTATTGTGAAAAACCTGAAAAGTGCCTATATTTACAAAAAAATATTTTCTTTGTTTTTGACAATGAAGAATACCATTTTCCCTTTTTGTAACATTAAAAATTGCTTCATGTTTCTTATATAAACAGTTTAAATTTATTTTTTGTTGCAAAGTTTTGGGGTAATGTTGTGGTTGACACCACCCCCCCCCCCAGCCCATCCTCTCTCCATTAAATTAAAATTGTGATGACCCCTTGACATTTGTGTCATAACTTTCTTCAGTGGATAAATGACTTGCATGTTTCAAAGGAAAACAAAGACATTTTCAACTAATTTGCCAGAACAGCTATAAATTATACTAAATTTTCAAAATCCATACCTTTGCAAATGAACTTGCTTAAAAGGATGTGGATTTAATCTCTACTAAAGTAAAAATTACAGTATAGATTAAAACAGTCCACTTTGACTACTAAAACATATTCTTTAATTAGGGTGTGTTTGTTTCAATTTCCCGGTTCTATCAAAAGATATTTGATAGAACAACCCTTCTTTTGGATATCTTTACATTTCATTTTAAATTTGATATTTTATACTTTCCTCTTTTCAACTTACAAATATACAATTTCTTGACAATCACATTCTACCATAATTTGAGTCTGAAAGTCTTTTTGACTGCTTTTTATGAGCACAACTATCACTGAACCAAAATATTTTACGTCTATACTTATTCTATCTTGTATCAAAGCAATAACATTCCATGTATGAAATAATGTTTCAAAGAATATTCGAGTATGAAATTCACTTTTTGAGCATTTAAAGAACCTCAACTATCACTAAGCAAAAGTATTTTATGTCTATCCTTATTCTATCTTTTATCAAAGCAATAACATTCCATGTATGAAATCATGTTTCAAAGAATATTTGAGTGAGAAATTCTTTCATCAAACAATAACCATTCCATATATGACATAACAACTCATCTTGCATCAAGTATGATAATTCCCTTTTTGCCATTACACTTTTAGCCATACCTTCTCCAAATTTACTTGTATGATGATAGTTGTTTAAGACGAAATTTGAGTCTGAAAAATCTCCTTTTGAATGCTTTTCATAAACAAACCTTTTGCAAGACAATGCATTTTTTTAGAAATAGCCTGAACCTTAAAATGTTACAGTTCATCTAATTCTATCTTGTATCAATTACTGAGATTCCAATTATGATGTATAACATGATTATCGATACCTTTTTAGTGTTTTCCTTGCTAATCATGAGTAACCAGTAAAAAGAAAGAATAATTAAAACATTTTAACAAATTTTGATTTTAGACTAACTTTTTTAACTAAGCAATATATATAAATCACCTAAGTTATGTTTGTGTTTAATAAAGCATGTTAGGTCATTTGCCGATACATTTATAATAACATTGGTAAAGAACACAAATCCCAAATTTTGTTGTGTCTTATGATGTGTTTCATATTATAGACAAGAGTGCATTTATACCTTATGGAGCCCCAACCGAATATTTTGAAAAGGTGTGTTTTTCTTTTCTTTTTTATGCCATTGCTCATCAAAATCAAACTGTAATGACTTTGGTAATTTCTCTTCCCAGACAACTTACTGCTGACCCATACACTGGCCAAAATATTAGGACCACTCTCAAAATATTATATGCCAACTATTAAACCAGGATCACGATAGCAATGTTGTTTTCACAAATTCAAGATAACCCTCCAGTCTGCTGTGGTTCAAGCAGCTACTGATAGCAAACCAATGTATAGGCTGATGACAGACAATGCCAAATTTGATATTGAAGAGGAACATATACCACACCATTGGTTGAAATTTCAAAATCGTATTTGACAGCCCATCCTCAACATTTTCTTCATAAGTTTAGGTATGGTTTGTGTTGAATGTAAACTATTTTGGGTAAGATAAACTCTTCCATAATCCGTTAGATGGATCATTGTTAGGTGATCTGTGATTTCATTTACTTTCCCATTACTTTCCCAGTAAAATGATATCGTTTTACTCTGTGATACATTTGGAATCGTGCTTGTCAAATTGTGTCATTGTTCTCTTCATGCGGAATGTTATCACTATGCAGTATGCAACTTGTTTCCAAGAATATAATTTCTCAATGTAGATAAATGATTTGTATATAATATAAAGAAAAAGGTGGGAACAAAAATTGCCACAATGACATCACTATTTACTGACTCTGGTGTTGCCAGAAGAATTGTTCAAATAAATTTCAAAACAAAATTTGTAAACTTTGTATCTCCACCATGTAAAATGCTATTAGGCTTTGATATGACCCAAAACATTTCTATTGTTTGTTAAAAAACAAAATAATGAATTTCAGCTACTGGAAAATCCCTTTAAGGTTTCCCTGAAAGAAGGACTAGCTTGATGAGGTGTTCCTCTCCAGTATAACCATAGCCCATGGTAGTAACATTAGTTAGTAGTAGAACACCTAACTTATAACCCGACCACCACTAACAATGAGTTTCATCAACAATTATTAAACCACATTATAGAATTAAAGAATAATTCATGAAAGACAATCACATGTTAGAGTACTGCTTTGTGAGTTTGCCTGCAGCTGCTTCATCCAAGAACCAATGAACCTCTCCCTGAGGGTTCACTCTCGCAGCTGGTAGGGGCACAGCCTCTTCCACTTCCAATACTCTCTGTTATGAAGGAGGGAAGAAGAAAAACATTTATTGGATTCAGTTATGAAAATGATGGTGAGAGAAGAGAGAAACTAATTTGACTGGTCATCACCATGGGAGATTCTCTGAATAAAGATAGTTTGAATATTACTGAAGTTCTGATTTGTTCTGGTGTCTTGCAATATGTTATGAATTATATGACAATGCTCAGACCAGGAAATCTGTTCCATACATGACCTTAAATAACAAGGTTGATTCAGATAATTTGTGTATATTACAGGCAGTATTAGAGACTGTCTATAAACTTGTTGTTACTGTGAAAATTAGTGAGTTCTGTCAAATGGCAGCAAGGTCATTTAGAACAGAATGAAGTTCTTTGCAGATTCCCAAAAATGTCTGTACTAATCTTGGAATGTTTTCAAATTTAGTATAGAAATTTGAAACTCAAAGTAAGGTAATATGACCACCAGTTTAGTACTTAAAAAAAAATCCATCTCTCATTCTGTGGAGTATTTGTAATCAGAGTAAATGTTCTGTGCAAAGACATCAATCACAAGATCTTCAACTATTAAACAATGCCACTTGTCATGAGAGATGTATGCAGCAGACACCTAAGGCAGTTAGTTTATAAATTCAATGTAACAATTTAACACAAACCTTGACATTATCAGCCTTGCCAGCTCCTGTTGATGCAAAGAGTGCACATCTGGAAGAATCTATGACTGGGAATGTCATGGTGACCCTACAAGGGGGCGGCTTGGGCGAGTCAGAAATTGGTGCAATTGTCAATGATGTTTCCTAGGAAAGGACAACAAATTTTATTTTATTTTATTGACACAGGGACTTCATGTGCACAGTAGCTATATATGCAAGATCCGATATGTTTTTGTTTATATATGTATTGTCTAAATGTAATGACATTTTTGATGACAATTGAATCTTCTGTTGCCAACACAAAACAAAGCAAGGACACATTTCCCTGCATCTACATTATGAACAGATTCTGATACACAAAATGGGGCAAAGTATAGTGAAAATTGTGGGAAAAGGTGAATTGGGGCAAAGTGTGAAAATCATTTTATACCCTCTAGTCGAAAGTCAGTTTTCAATCTTGCTTTTAAAATGTTAGTGCTTAAAATATACAAGTGCTTATAAACCAGTGTAGTTTGCATAAATCCAGTTCCCACTTCCACACATCAATTACAGTATTTGATTTAAATGTTTTCTGTTCTTATGGTGCTTTTGTCTACTGGAAAGGTCATGTGCATTCTTTTTTTTCCTACTGCAAATGGCAAAATCCACTTGCAGATACTTTGAATTTCAAAGCCTGCATTGGTCTTCTCAATGTAGTATCTTGGAAGTAGCTACAACAAAGAAGCTATCAACACAACCTTGGATCCAAATCAGTGATGTCATTTTCTTGGTATATTGTTTAACGCTTGAGGAAATGTTCCAGACACTTGTCAGGGGTCACTTACATTTAACAATGGGTGTCCTGGAAACAGTGAACAGGTGTGGCCATCTGGACCCATACCAAGGACAAGAAGATCAAACACTGGTAGCCCCTTCTCATTCTTGGGAACCTTGTCTACCTTTGAAGCATAATCCTTGGCTGCTTCCTCTACACTTAATTCAGGTTTAATTGCATACATTTGTTCCTCAGGAAGAGACGTTTTGCCAGCGAGCCAATTTTCCTTTGAGAGAAGAAAAGCATGAAAATGTCAGAGAAATTGAAACTCATGATCATGCACAAAACAGGAACTAATTTACACAACTAGGCTGGTATGCATAATAGGAGGAATGAAAACTAAGTGGTGGAATGAGGTGTGGTGAGTGTGAAAAGGATAGCAATGTATTTGCTACATCAATTGAACCTAACCATTCCTATAGTATTTCTCTAGCACCTAACCACTGAGTAGGCCTAGGCCACTTGTACTTATGCTGGTGTATTGCCTTATTGGTATTATTTGGTGAACAAAGGGATAGAAAGGTGACGCAATGTTAAGTCTTGTAATTGAGAAAATTAAAATATTGCACGCTAGAAAATGGGAGGAACTGTATTGGTAAATTATGTAATTGCCAGGAAGCTGGAGAATGTTACTAAAAACTGGAGAACGTTAAAGAAGCAGAGACCTAGTGTACCACAACCGTTCTCCTTTCCCTGTCTAGACCGACCACATACAGGAAACTGCATAAATTATACATTGGGAATGTTTCTAAAGGTCCTAAGAGAGTCACATATTCGTACCTCGGCTGGTTATCATAAAAAATATTCATAAAGGCACAACAGCGTTATATAGTTACCTTGTACAATTTGTAGGTACTATCGTCGTTGTTAAAACCTACGAGCCTCTCGTCGCAGAAGTAAACATGCCATTTCGCCCATTGAATCCCTTCCATTGCTGGTAATTCCTTACCAAGGAACTTTGCGACACTGCCTCCTGAGACACCAATATAAAACTCGCCCCTGGCCTGTACAGCCTCCTTACTTTTATCAGCGACGAACTTTGCTACAACCTTTGGAACAGCTTCGGTTGCATTTATATGAACTCTTTTTGCAGCCATCTTGAGGAAGAAGTTGTCTAATCAACGTGATTGGGAAGTGAGCTTATATCGAGGTACGGTGTAAAAAGACGGTTGTGGCTCAACTGACTGGAAAAAAAAATCATTTCCCCGGCTTGAAGCTAGCAATCAATAGTTTGCCAATTTCAATATCAGTAACCAAACATACAGTTTACAAATGCTAGAGGATTTGCTCATAATATCAACGGATAGTCATATGCGATGAAGAAATTAGTGTAACATCACGCTGTTCAAACAAACTTTTCGGCATTATTAAGCATGGAAATTTGGCCAGAGAGTCTTAGAGTTGTCATATGACGTATCACCTGATTGTAGACGAGACTGTTCAAATTTGTAGCGCGAACTCATTTGAATACATTACCACATCAAAAGGTTACCATCACCGACCAATTGCAGACAAAATTACAATTTAAAGCGATATTATGGTATAGAATACTTCAGTTACATTTTATATTATGTAATTATGTTCCGATCGACCAATTTTCTTATAAGTGGTTACTAATTTACTTGATTCTGTATGCCTAACCAGTCTAGGCTAGGCCCTAACTGTGTTACTAATACTACAATACTACAGTACTACTACTACTAGCACACATACTACTACTAGGCCTAGTACTATTTTATTACTAGGTCAGTAACAGTTAGAAGGCTAGGGATGTTCTCTGAGCCTATATATAGCCTAACAAATGGCATATAACGCTAGGAGCGGCGGAGACTAAACATTTCAGGGGAAAATGTATCACTTCAGAATGGTAGTCCCAAGCTTAGATTATGTCCAGTGGCAGTAGCAAGTATAGACATTGGGCTAGGCTTAGGCTAGCATGTAAAATTAAAGTATTTCCTAAGTCAATCAGTGTGGGTATTCCATAAAGATTGAAGTAGGGAGAATAACAGCATGCGACATACACTGAAGCCACTCATCCAGTTCTGATGGTACTTGTACGGCAAGAAAGTAACGGAGCATAATGCAGACACTCTTTTACTTAACTAAGGGTGATAAAGCAGACATAAATAAAATCACTCGAAGTGATAATAACGTGTGCCGCATTTGGATGCCAAAATCGACAAAATTGTGGCAGTGGACTGCAGTTTCACAGGTCATGCTAAGGAAGCGATAGTATAAGCAAAATTACATAGGAATATAACTACTTTGCTAGAGTCATCTGCTCAGCTGCTGTAAATTTGTAATGTTATTCACTGGAAAATTGTTTGTATCTTTTTTTGGGAAGCTCAGAAAGGACAAATTAAAAGTGTTGCATAAAGTTGCCTTGATCTTACTGTATGTGTTGATAAGAATGCCTTTTTCTTATATCATTCAGTATTACTAGCAACCAAAACCAATCTCCAACTGGTTACTCCTTTGGATAGCCTGAAGGCACCTGTTACGTGATGAAAGAAGCCTGAAGTTTAATTAGGAGTTTTTGTTTTGTTAGCTTAAATACATTTTGTTTTCGTTTCTTTCTGAATGTGGGATATTTATAAAATGCAGCAATACAATTTCAACTTGTTTCCTCAGGTAAATCATTAGGAAACAATGGCGGAAGGGACCTCAACGCCAACATTTATTGATACTAACAGACAGAGCCTGAAGTCTAGAAGTCATTTTGCAAATTGGACTGGAAGAACTAGAAGATTCACACCGTACACCAAAACACCAAAGTCTAGAAAGTCAGGTAAACGTAATAATAAAATGAAAAAAGGAAGTAAGCAAACCAAACACAAACAAGCAACCGAAGAAAAGTAATAACAGAAATCAAGAAAATTGTGCAAACTAGAAATCAATTAAAAGAAAGTTTCTTCTAATTTTTTTATTTTTTATTAATCCAGTTGCTTGTGTACTGTAGTTCAATCATTTATTTACTGTACGTACTGTACAATATTCTTTTCATCTTAGTTCAACAAGCTTCAAGACATGGTGATAAAGAGCAAGGTATTCCGTTGAAGAGATTTGTCAATAAGACATGGTATGTTTACCAGGTGACACCACTGTATCAGTTTCAACAAGATGCAGGCAGTCTGAAACGGTATTCTCGTCATCTGTCGTCACACCTTCAATCGGTAAGTATGTGCTTCATATCGAAGAGACTGTTCACTCTCTGATATGATATGCTAATTTACAGGCCTTGAATTTCACAGTTTTAGCCTCTTGCTAAAAAAATGCCCACTGAATTAGTAAAATGGCTGCACAGATCCAAAGATGTACATGTTACAATACTGTAGTCCCCAGTTCTTCTCCCCCCAAAATAGTATTTGCATTATGAAAAATAAAACTCAAGGCACCTCAAATTGAAGACACTATATTCTTTTCTTTCATTGTTATATCTGTATGCCTATCTAAATAGTTTTACTTTTGCATAATTACGAGTAAACATTTTGCAGTTGCAAATATTTCACGTTTGATCAACTTTGTTTCGAGTAGATCAAGATTGTGTGTATATATACAAATAAAAATCCATACCTTTTAACAAGATATATTAATATCCCTGAATGCTTGCTTGTAGTCTATTAAATGTTAGTTCACCTGACATGTCAATTGTAATTTACAGAGTTCATTAAATATTCATCATAAATTGTGCAAAATGTTCTCTTTTCTGTCTGAACTCTAGTCACAATTAAGTAGAAATTCAACTTGTGTGTACATGTGGCTTGGAACACTGAACACTCACTAATTTCAGTTATGATTAAATCACATTCATAAGCAATCCAAAACTGTTTTCCCTTGTTCTCTGCAGGAAGCTCAAAAAGGTCACGGGTTTGAAACAGGTGAAAGTCTCGGTGCTCGGGCACTATTTCAGAAGATACCGGGATTAGACGATATAGAAGGTGAATATGCATATTAAACCCGCTTAAACAGATTGGAGAGAGGAGTGAAGAGTTTGTTAGGTTTGCCTCGGAGATAGTATCTGAAGTGGGGAAGAGTTTCTAGAAGATCATAACAACACAATATCGGAAATCAAGTAATTCCGTGATAGTTGGGTCCGATCACTTTAGCAAATTCCTTTGATTGTAGATTTCGCCATGTTTGCACAGGATACCATCTGGCTACTTTGATTAATTCCATCGATTTGTATATTAAACATGTTTGCTATTGTTCTCCTTACAGGGAATAGTGAAGGTATAGAAATCACGGTAACGTCTCTGCAGAATAATGTTGGCAGAATGCTGCAGAATAATACTGGCTCCCCGCGTGTCATTCTCACCGCTGTTCTCTCTTCATTCGGAACAAAGGACCTGACCGACTTTGATGTTTTGAGCAAAGACTTTAAGAGATTTCCCATTCTATTGGTCAAGGGACTGGTAACACCCTTACGGAGGACTATTGCATGGCTTGAGGTGAGATTTAGCTCTAGTATCAAATCTTACATATAAACTTCATATTGATGATATAGATGGATACTGTTTGCAATCGTCCACATTATTATTCTCTCCTTCTCTACCCATAGAGTCAATTTGACTGCCGAATTAGAAGAATGACATTTAACCCTGTGCATCTCTCCTGGATGGTTGCCATGTGGACGGGAATAGACAATGGTATGTGGTTTGGTTAATTATGAAGAAACATTCAGCCCCCCCCCTCTTCCTGTTACATTTTTTTTTATGATAACAGTTCATTTAGTAATTTCTAAAAGCTTGAGTTATCTAACATGATCACTGATTTTAAGTAAGCTGTGAAAAGTTATCACTTATTGTAACTCTCCATCGTTTTTGTCTTTCCAAAAAAATTTTTTTTAGGTCCCTTGTCCAAACCTGTAGAACTGAAATACTCTGTGCCACCCACCATTAAAAGTCTGAGTTACATCACCATGACGATACAACAAGAAGATGCTGCTAAGTTGTGGAAGTGGTAAGAGACAATTATCTGTATGCTACAAAACTTTTAGGATACCAGGCTGTTAGTTTAAATGAAGTGGTTTTTGTCCATGTACTGATGTGATTGCAGGCTACCTGTCACTACTCACTATTGAAAGTTATGGTTAAATTTGAGTATTAAATGTCCTTACTTAAAACCAGAACACATTATTGACCGTTAAAAACCCTAATAAGGCACATATTCTGTGATGTGTAATTATTATTGAATATTCATGTTGTTCTCTGATGTATTATTACAATTGAATATTCATGTTACTGTCTGATGTGTACTTATTATTGAATATTCATGTTGTTCTCTGATGTTTTATTTCTATTGAATATTCATGTTGTTCTCTGATGTTTTATTTATTACTATTGAATATTCATGTTACTGGCTGATGTGTACTTATTATTGAGTATTCATGTTGTTCTCTGGTCTGCAATTATTGTTGAATATTCTTGTTGCTATCTTATGTATAATTATTAGAGTACATTGTTCGAGTCTATCACGTTATTACTACACCCAGGGCTGTAAGGTTCTAAGGGTACATCAGAAAGAAAATCCATTTCAATGAAGGACAGAATGCAGTTCTTTGCATATATTCTTCTAAAATAAGAACATTTCCTATCGATTATTGCGACCAGGAATGCGGATAGTTGGGTGAAGCTGTAATGAATATTGAATGTCCATGTTTTTTTGTTTGATCTTTTATAAAATAAATATTCATGTTCTATGATCTGTAATGTTTATTGAATATTCATGTTATTCAATCTATGTCAGCATTCACAAGGGAGGCATAGAAGATGGAGTCCTTAGCGAGGAAGTAGCAGACTACCGACAAGCATTAGAATCTCACTTCTTTGTCCATTTCAAGATTCACTTATCGGTGAGTTGTCACTGAACTTCTGATTCGTCAGCTCTCATCTGTTGATGCTACGAAGAAGAATAAGAATTATCTGAATTTCTCTCATATTCCAAAATCCTTAAAGGTTAATTTTGCTGTACTTGATTTCCAGAAAGTGTTCTTTTTGTTTGTTCTAAAGTCCGGTATTTTATATGTTCAAACCTTGGATCACTTTTAAGAGAATGTAATTCATACCATACATGAACTTACAAATATTGTCATTTTAAGCTATATGAAAAAAATAATGTCAATCAATGTTATACGTCGGTTTGCAGCACATTGTGATCTCATCTATACACTGACTATGAATGAATAAGTTTGTTGGTTATAGAGGACCACCATGAAATTGTTGTTATATATAATGTCTGATTCTTTTCAGGGTGAGACCACATGGCCGTATTGTTATGATCAGTGTAACTGTGTTCTGCTAACTGCGTTCAGTTAGTGTAACTTCTTTTCAGAAATTGGACTACCCATATAATATAGTCATGAGATTCCTCATCATTTGGGTGTGCTGAATTTGTTAAGCTACCGTTGCACTGACCCCCTCCCATCAGCCCCCCTCCCATCCCCCTCCCATCCCCCTCCCTCTTGTGATACTGTATGGCACCATTAAAGAATAGATGAGGTACGAAAGCTTGGGTTGGTACTTCAAGTCACAACATCTGTTTAATAATACATCAGCAATCCATCAAGCTTGCATCATGGATGAAAAAGTTCCATAGGAACATTGATGGTTTGCAGTGTACCAAATCCATCACATTAATTGTGTGGGCCACAACTTTTGCTGTATCCATGCAATTGTGGGTAACATGGCTTGATTAGCATGACATTCAAAGTGGTAGATATAAAATGAATGAATCACCAATCTCTTATTACAGGCTATGACCCTGAAAAGGATTGGAACACCACTTGCCTGCGTAGGGAATGAAGGACGTCTGAAGGTACATTAAAACCTCTCTAGAGTCTTTCTCTTTAACAAGTTTTCTTTTACCAAAAAATCAGGTACTTTCAAAGTTCCAATTGGTTGCTATTTCGATGCCAGGAATAGACTGTGTTTAATTGTTTCAGAAACTATTAAACATAACCAATTTACTAGACATAAGTAGAGATAAATTGATCTAGGTAAGACTTCACCATCTGATAAGATGGATAGATGTTAGGTCTTTGATACTTCAGAAATCAAGGTATGCAATTGATGTATCAGTCATTATATAGCAGGGGTACTCTAAAATGGCCCTCAAAAGACTTCAATCTAGCCAGCCCATAGTGGCTTCAATCTTGCACTAATCGGGTGTGCGACTAGCATAAGGTCAAGCACCTAATGGCCTACTCAGCACATTGCTCACTCTTGGTATATTTTTGGTTCTCTCTGGCCTTTCTCTCAGACCAGTAAGGAATATTTCTCTCTTAATTGAGAGCTCCTGGTCTATAGTATTGTAAACATAACAATGGCATCTGTCTTTATAACAAAACTTTGCTAACATGACATTGATATTTGGTAACCATTTTTTACACTCTATAGCATTTTTTATGGCAATTCTGATTTTCACATCGAAATAGGTTTGAATAATTTTGTAATATGTTCACAGATGATTCTTTGGGAGACTAATAAAATATAAGTTTTGCTATTAAATGCACTATAAATTAACAATTTCATTTATGGAAGGACTCTACGAATCCTTAAATATTTTGCTCCTTTTATTTACTTTTATTAATTTTTTCTCTTTGTGTTTTAACAGATTCTGATGTCATCTGGTGTGCGGACTGTTCTTTATCATCTAACCGAGGTTGCGTTAGAAAATGCCGGCCATATTGCATAAAGTATCGACACATAAAAATCATCATTATTTTTCTCTTCTGAATTTTCTGTCCTCTGCAGAGAGGATAATGTTTATAAGGGATTGTCAAGAAAGAGTTCATGAGACACCATTTCTGTTTAGAGCATCTAGAGATATGTCTAAATGTCAATCCTACAGATTTAAGATCTAAAGAGTCATACAGTCATATATGGATGCCGGCAGGGTTCGGTTTCTTCCGGAAGAAACCTATTTCTTCCGGGGACGTGGAAGAAACTGGAAGAAACCTGTTTCTTCCGGGTTTCTTCCAGTTTCTTCCGGAAGAAACTGGAAGAAACCGGAAGAAACTGGAAGAAACTGTGAAAATTGGCTTATACGCAGCACAGCCCACATACATGATAAAGAGACAAATAGTTTACCACCATCTGACTGAAATGCATACCATTGAAACCATCAAAATATTGGATTTTTGTTTTGATTGTAATTTTGGGTTGTTTTTCTACACCAAAAGATGTTTGCTTATCATCTTGCGATCCCCCCCATCCCAGTTTATTCAGCTCCATTGTAATTGTAACAATGCAGGCTTCAGGAGTAGGATTGAAACATATGGTCTTAGTGGTCAATGTAATCATAGTAATGAGTGTGCATTGTAGTAGGCCTATGCTAGTTTCCAGGGAACACTTGCCCCTCCACTCAGAAACTAGTTTTTAACTAAGAACTGGGCTATAATCAGGACCATTCTGGACTGCAAAATATTGCTTGCCCATAGTTGTTCTCTGAATTGTCCGATGCTATTAGCCTAGTACTATATTGTGTATGTGCTGGAAGCAGGTCATGTGCTCCAAACCTAGATATAGACTACCCAAATGACACTATATAGTGCTTCTTGTCCATTTATTACATAGTTAGAAATCATTGCAGGTTGTTATGAAACTTTAATCAACAGTTTTTCCCCCAAAAATGAGTTTCTTCCATTTTGTCCGGAAGAAACTGGAAGAAACCTATTTCTTCCGAGTGGAAAAAACCGCGGTTTATTCCGCGGTTTTTTCCACCCCCGGAAGAAACCTGCGAACCCTGGATGCCGGCCTTCTAATATTCCACCAAGGCACTGAAGGAGGTTAGCAGAAGGATGCTGACCATCCCAAGAAGTATCAGGTGCCAATGTCAGTACTGACCAAGGAGATACTCCTGCCTGATTTGACTGATCAGTTATGTAATAGAGTCCTGTGCTAATGTGAAAAAAGTGATATACCTCCAACCTGGCAGTGAGTGACTTTCTTTTTGCTAATCTATCAAGCATATTTGGAGGCTATACTTATGACCGCCAAGCACTTTTGATATTATGTCACGAGAGTTTCTGTTATGTTTATTACAGTTCACCAGACAACGTCTGTAGACCACCAATTAACAGTTGAATAATATGAAAACTAGCTTGTACTTTCTGTACTTCTTTTGTCATTTATTTTAAATTTAAATTTTAGCAGAAAATATTCACAACCGTGGTGCTTCAATGTTTTACCAGTCATAGCATTTGTGCTATGAAATTTTTATTATTTATTGACTGTACTTGTACCCTCGAAAAGTAAAACATGTTTTTTCACATCACAATTTTCAAGGCCTTTAACTAACACCTGTTACAGTGTAATTGTGACACATGTGTGGTATAGCTCTGTTATATTTAATACAACATTATCAGTTTGTTTGAGAGAGAGCACGATGTGAATTAAATGCAAAGCCGTAAGAACCACCGCCTGAATATTTACCGACATAGTTTCAAGGTTGCTATATATATGTAAGGTGTTGATAAACTTCTTTACAAATGGACTCTGCATTTTTAGCAAAGAACTTTTAACAGAAACTGTTTTAACAGAAAAGTAACTATTATTGTAGCATAAATTGAGAATCTTGCTTTGAAAAATGTCTGCCTGGTTTTGATAATGTTCATTCATGTGTTGCTCTTAAGTTTTGAAATTGTCTTAGTTTTGAAGGAGAAAGAAAAAGGCATTGGGAAATGACAAAGGCAATGAAGAGATTTTGTATTTGGTAAAATTATGTTCCAGAGCTCAATGATTTTCACTGATTGTCAGAGTAGAAATGTTTGTAATTATAGGTGTACAAATGCGGTTTTTAAAATTTTAGCAAGTAATTTTATATTTTTTAATTTTTGGTATTTGTGAAATAGTTCTTTTGTTAACAATAGACCAACTGTAAAGGTACAGGGATGGGCATGAGAAATGTTTTAGTCAGATGTACACATATATGTAAATTAATCATAGGAAACTTACAACAAAGGAGTATTTTATTTAGATAACAATGGGTAAAACATGACAAATAGGGGCAAATGTGGTGAATAGGGAGGGGCAGGGGGGGGGGGAGTGAAAAATGGTATTTTCATTTGATATGGTACAGCCATTTTCTTTTGTAATTAGTTAGTTTGGGAGGCACTGATAGTTTGAGACTTTCCAGATCTTTTCAGCTGCAGTGTCAAACTCGGAATATAATTTACAGTCCAGAGCAGTTAGGAGGAACACATTAGTGCAATGCCTGTGTTCATAAAGTGATCTATTGCTAAAGTTAATTCAATTCATTTAGGATCTTTACAATGTAACCATGATACTACTACCTACGTATACATTGCAAACCTCAAGTTTGTTGTTACTTTTAAATGTTAAGAATTTTTAAAAAGTTTAATTTCGTGATTTTAATGTAAGTGATACTCTTGTACCTAGTTATCGTTTCCTTTAAGTAAAGTAACATGTTTTAATTTTCAATGATTTTAAGTAAAGGACATTTTAAAAATTCTTAAAGACGCTTTTAAAATTATTTGACAAAACATTGTAAATACATTTTCCTCAAATTTAATAGTTTCAAAGAACCGTTTTTTTCTCTCTACCATAATTGATTTCAAGGTTTCATGTAATGCCTCCTTAATCCTTATACATCAAAACACAAAAAAAGAATTGTATTGGGAATGTTAATGTCTAATATTTAAATGACTCTCAAATTATTCCTTCCCACATTTCATGATTTATAACTATATATTGCCAAATACGAAAAAAAGTAAAAGAATTATGAGCAACTTGCAAACATTTTTTAATCTATAAAAGTTCACCAAGCACAAGTGGAATGAGACATTTACTTCTCCAGATTAATCCCTAAATTCAGTGATCAAAGTTCCCTACGGGAACATTTGCAATTAGGTGACAAATTCAACTATAAATTTCCATCTGTAGGGATTGACAACATATCAGCCTCTGTCACATCTGACATCATCCAGCTTCTGCAGGTTGAATATCCAACCTACCTTCCCTCGCCCAACCCACCCCGGCCCTGCCTCTTGCAAAGAATCCTGCAAACTGGTCCAACTCATACCAAGGAAATAAATTATACCAAGGAAATAAATTAAATATAAATAATTATCTAAAAAATGTCTTTATTTTAAAGTTATAAGGCGAAATATCTACAAGAAGTAATGTATCCACAATGACAATACACAGAGAGACAAATAGAGAGAAGTCCCTCAGAAAGTAATTCTCAGATATCATGTCTTAGTATATGTAGGTAAATCGGCGCTTTATCAATGTTTTTCACTTTACACAGATACAAAAATTATTGAAGTGAGCCAAAAGGAAACAAATTTCAGAAAAGTCAAATCAAATGTTGGGTCTTGCTCTATCCATAATTAACTCCTATTTGCTTCTCAGTAAAACAATGCCTCCATTGTTTACATGACAAAATAATGACAGTATGTAAAATCTGTAGACCACATTTGTACATTTCACATTTGTACAATGACAACATTTGTACATTTCACATTACAATACTTGATAGCCAATGTCTATCACTTTCCGAACTGAACTTTATCGAACTTCAGTTGTTACTTTTGCTTCAAACTTTTTTACTTCAAAATGACAAAAACATCCAGCGTGATGCCCAATGTGTGGCCACCCTTTACATAGGGAATACCCCTCTGTTACCCAAAAGAAGTAAGAAGTTACATTTGTGAGGTTTATGTTCATTGTTACCAAGGGTAACACAAGCGTTCTTTATAAATAGAGGAAGAACTGATAACAAACTGCTTCATATCTACTACAAAAGCCTGTGTAAGTTTAAAATTATTAGAGGTTCTAACTTGTCAGTCTTAGTAGGCTCTTCTTCAGATGCACCTGCTAGGATCAAAACGCGAGGCCCTCTATATAATCGTTCTTTCTATATTCTTAGTGGCAAAAACAGATCCTTTGTGATCGCGAACACATAGGAATGTGACTAACAGTAATTTGAAAAAAATTATCAAATAATTTTCTCCAATTTGCTGTCTTTATAATACATAACTTATCAGTATCTTTAATACCTAGAAAGAGAACATATTCAGGCTATATTACTTGTACTTTATATTCAACACAATTCTAGTATATTCATACTACTAGCGAGAATGACACGGTAATTTTAAAGTAGATCACATCTAAACTCTCTGAGTGGCAAAGACGGATCCTTTTGTCATGGCAAACACATAGGCATGTGATTAATAGTAGTTTGCAAAAATTATCAAAATAATTTTATGAAATTTCCTTTCGTAATAATGTATAACTTATCAGTATCTTCTATACCTGGCAATATAAAAAAGGATGTCCCAAATCAAGAAGATCACTTCAAGATTTGCCAATCATTACAACTGAAAATTAATTTCACAATGTTCAAGGTAAAGAGACCACTGAAACTGTATTATATTATATTATATCATATATTGAATTATATATATATTATATATAATATATATATATATTATATGTATTATATCATATATTGAATTATATCAAACTCAATGTACATTTTCATGGTGAGACCTTTAGAAGAAAAAAAAAGATGAGAAAGAAAAGGAATTTCGTTTTTGTTATATTCTTTTATATTCAAAATTTTGGCATTTATTTCTCTTTTAACATTAAAGCAAGAATCATGTTTCTGGATGAATTTTCTTTAAATAGTGACCGTGAAAACTTGGAGGAAGAAACCTTTTACCCTCTCCAAAATGCATATTGCTGTTTATTCTATACTACACATAGGGCACATAAATTATGCCCATGCATTTTGTGGGGATACACAGACTTGTAAATCTTTTCGTTATAGCAGATGTAAAGCCTGTAAGATGTGACTGAAAAATATTTTGACAATTAAATCAGTTTTGACAATTAAGCCAGTTGGCTCTGTGATTCCTTGCTCCATTTCAAAATAATTATCTGAGTTAAATTTGTCCAAGAATTAAGTGAGAACCAGAAAATATCGGGCTTTTCCAGCTCTTATTTGTAGCACTCCCTTGTAGGCTCATCAACCATTTCATTTACTGACAAGCATTTTACAGTATAGAATTTTATTCCAAAATGTATTCCTATGTGAAACAGTAGACACAATTTATGTATGAATGGAAAGTACATTTATTTTACCAATTTTGAGCAAGCAAATCCCATTAATAATTGTTATTACTGAATGAGAGTTACATGACATTGTTTATACACTGTGAAATATTACCACAACTTGCTGCCAAAGCAAAGGTCATTTAGTATAAATCACAGAGAAAATGACCAATTTTGAGACCATTTGAGATAACCTGTTGACTCCATGAAGCTCAGAGGGTGAAAACTGATAAGAGCAATTTTGAGTGCAGTTTAAACAAGACCTATGAACTCTCTGAAGCAGATTTCACTTTCTGGATGACTATGTTTTGTGGAAGACCTATAGAGCCCCTTCACAAAACTAAACTGAATTTGACCAAACTATGTCATCAGAAGAAAATCATTGCATTGGAGAATTCAGATTAAATTAGCTTTGATTTGGGAGTTATTTTGAAAATGTTTCCAGACTTTCGACACCTGTTGACCTTTATGTGACCTTTGACCTCCACCAATTTCAATAAGGTTATTGCACTACCAAGTTGGATATACATACTAAGTATGAAGTTCAAGAAAGATGTAGTTCTTGAATTATATTGTTTACAAGATTTTCAGACTTTGACTTAAATGTTGACATTAAATGGCCTTTGACCTCTTGCCCGACACCTTCTTTTACTACAATCGGCATGACAGCTTTCATCCTTTGTTATGCTACATGCTAATTTATGCTAATATAAGCATTGCTCAATAAAATATAACATTGTTTTACACTTCATAATGAAACCTCTGGATACTGCAGTACTTCTATTTATGGTCTGGCAGCAATAAACAGGTTAACTTCAAGTAAATAACACTTACTATTTACTATCACAAAATGAAATATGTATGCACAATGCAAACATCTGGATGTTGACCCTTATTGTGTTTCAAAGAAAAATAAAACTGCTTATTCACTAGAGAGCCTGTGTAGGAGAATGTGTAAAAGTAAGTTGGCCTGACGTTTCGATCCTAGCAGGAAATTCTTCAAAGGCTAAATGCCTTGAAGTTAACCTGTTCATTGCTGTCAGACCATAAATAGAAGCTTTAGCCTTTGAAGAAGATCCTGCTAGGATCGAAACGTCAGGCCTTATTGTGTTTAACGTTAAACAACCACAATGTCTCAAACTCAACCACAATATTATCTGTTATATAATTGACAATATCTACGTAATTTTACTAGATTTCAGTATCTTTATAGTTTACTATAAAAAGTATATAGTTTTACTATAAAGTTTTAGTTATTCTCAAAGATAAATAAACGTTACCGCAAGGCCATCTTCCACTGAATTTAGATGAGATCAAAGCAATGCTTCCAATATAATCGTCCACTGATAGACCTCAATAATCATTTGGAGTTGTAAACTGGAGTGAAGTTTTTAGCACCAACCGTACACTGTCACAAGTGCAGCAGACATTACAGCGAAGGAGATCTTCCACTGAATTTTGATGTCACCAAAAGGCATTCTTACTTTTAAGTCAAATGAAAGACCCATTTGAAAACTATTTAAAGTTGTAAATGAAATGAAGTTTTAGCACCAACACCACACTGTCAAGATATATAGACATTAAAGCAAGATCTTGCACTGAATTTGGATGCCATCAAAGGCATTCTTACTTTTAAGTCAAATGAAAGACCCAATTGAAAACTATTTGGAGTTGAGCTGAAGTTAATTTTGCCACATGAAGACTATGTAACTGGTATCTAACCACCATTTTACCTTCCTAGATATACTTCTTGCTTCAGAAATATGTCCTTCTCTGGGCGTAATTCCATTTCATTCAATGATTGATATATCTTGCATGTACCTTCCTTGGATCATACCACAGACGTACGCTATGAGATGTCTCTACCCCTCATTCAATCATTGATATATCTTGCGTGTACCTTTCTTGGATTATACCACAGACGAACACCATGAGATGTCTCTATTATACCACAGACGTACGCCATGAGATATATCATACCACAGACATACGCCATGAGATGTCTCTATTATTCCACAGACGTACGCCATGAGATATATCATACCACAGACGTACACCATGAGATGTCTCTATTATACCACAGACGTACGCCATGAGATATATCATACCACAGACATACGCCATGAGATGTCTCTATTATTCCACAGACGTACGCCATGAGATGTCTCTATTATTCCACAGACGTACGCCATGAGATATATCATACCACAGACGTACGCCATGAGATGTCTCTGCCCCTCGTGTATATCTCCTCTTCGCTGTCACTACTCACGTTTGCCTCTCCATCAGCTAGCATTGGAATACTGTCTTTGTGTTTGCCTGGTGGTACTACAAGAGGTTTCTCTGCAAAATAGGAAAGACAGTCACAGTGTTTTGTAATTCCATTTAACTGTACAAATACTGCCTTTACAAGTCCTCCCTAAATGTCAAGGTGCAAACATTTTGAACTTAACAAAGACTACTCTCATTTATCATTTAAAAAAAACATTTTAAAGCCTTCATTGGGGGAGGAGGGACTTGATTGATGACCTTCCAATGACATTCTATACAGTAAACCATGTTTTGATGACCTTAAACATGAACCAATCTGCAACAATTACTTTATAACACCTTTTAATTGAAAAAGAGCTATGAGCTCTTTTGGTTTGAATCCCAATCCAGCAAAAATATATCTTTGCACTTTTTAAATTGGTTTACAGTCCCACCAACCCCCCCCCCCCCCTAGTCAGTCTTCAATGGTTGATTTACAGCTAGAAGCTTAAAACAGAAATAAAATGCAAATAAAACAATACTATCTGGACTATTACTGCATTTGTCAATGTCTACTATCAATTACTACTTACTATTTATTTCTTTGGCTTTTATGTAGACATGAAAGGTGATTCCCAAGAGACATATAACCATTCCCAGTTTGTTGATTATAAGCAGTTGGCTTCCATCTTTGGAAAATGTTATGGCTAGATAGAGAACAACGATTTCCTGTAAGAGAGAAAGACAAGCGAGCATTTATGACAGACATGGCTTCTAATACAGACAGATGGGGACAGATTGGGACAGATGGGGGACACACGGGACAGATGAGGGACAGAAGGGGGACAGATGGGGACAGATGGGGACAGAAGGGGACAGATGGGAGACAGATGGGGACAGATGGGAGACAGATGGGGTCAGAGGGGGGATGGTTGGCAGACTTTTCCAGATAGAGAGAGAGATACATTGTCAGGAAAACTAGCATTCCAATTTATCAGCTGGTTGGAACAATTTTCCTAATGCTAGTTTGAACTCTATACTGCACTCTTATACCAGGCGGCAAAGCAAACCCTACTGACACAGTATGAACAGTTTCTACACTTTATCTGATAGGAACAGCAAATTACTGCTCATACTGTCAGTACAAGTGCTTTGAAGCATGATATGTAACTACAGAATATGAAATTTGTTGTCCCAACTGATGCTAATGATAAATTATTCCCAATTTGTCGGGCTGCATCAATTCTTTTGGGCGGGGACCAAAGATCACACCTTCCTTTTTCTTTTACTTATAGAATACATATACTAAAAGCCAAATTTCTCATGAAATGAAAGCATTTTCATCAAATTAATGGAGGTCAATCAGCAAATTAACAATGGATTCGATCCAAGTTCAACTATTCATTACCCAGAAACATTTAAATATCAGAATTATTCACACATATAGAGTATTTTGGACAATTTTTAAAAAAATGGCCACTTTGTTCCATATTTTGAAATGAAACTTGACAAGTGAAGCTAAATATAAATCTACATTTTTATGGGATTCTGGTTTCAAGTAGCATCAAAAAATGTAACAACATCAATTCAGCTAGGATACAGATCGAATATCAAAATTTCCGTAGTATCATGCATATGAAGTTCCAAAAAGTCACATTTTGCAGACAAAACCACAAGAGATGTTCACTTTAATTGGTCTTTACCATGATGGTAACAAAGCATGGTATGTTTTCATAATTTAAAAAAAAATGGATTACAACTCTATGACATTTAAGAGATTATTATCTCCTTAATATTAAGAAACGAGTGTCTGGCTTTCAGAAGAAAATAAATCAAATCATCAAAAGAAAACTTTTGCAAAGCTGACTAAAACAGAAATAACTTTAACTTACTTTGAAAATCCCAGATATTGATAACGTTAAGCTAGACGTTTGTGAGACCAGAAGGTATTCTGACAATGCCAGCATAAATGCTAGAATGGCTCCTAATGATGTAGTTGCCATGGTGAACATGAGGACACCTTCATCGATGAAACCAAATATTCTCGACGAGGAAGCAACTTGCAAACCTGGAGAAATTTCAAAACCAGAAATTTTGTTTTTCAACTAAAAGTAAGGATTTTAATACTGGATTAGGAAAATGGGAGAATCATACTATGAGATAGTTACAAAATGAAATAACTTCACATTTCCAATGTGTGCATTAAGAGTCATGGTTCTCAAACAGATCTGGTTCACAGCTAAATCAGACATTACAGTGCATATCACACTAATACATCATGTGATAATTTATCCACAGTACTAAGGAAAATATCTGAGAAGTTTTGCTGCTAAGTTTCTCATTTACATAATGGCAAGAGGGCCTGAGGTTGGTCCGCCTTTGAAGAAGGTCCTGCTGGGAATTGAAACTTCGGGCCCTCTAACGTTTACATAGTAATACCTACGCAGTCTAGCTAAATAGCTCGTGAACAGGTTTTATGCTCTTTTTTATTTTCTCGTTTACACAGAGTGAAGTTGTACGTGACATCAGTCAATTAAAGTTTTTATTCTCATATTTCGTGGATCAGTACCTCGTTAGAATGTAGCTTCAGCCGTTCCTTGTTATCAAACTTGATTCAACCAACACGATTAAGCTGACTAGTATTAGCTACTGTACACTGTTTGATACTGTGCAAAAAGTTAATTTAAATATTTACATACTTTTATTTCAACAAAATATTTTCGACACCAGGCAATGCATGCGACAGACAGTCAACTATGGAATGTGTGTGTAAGAAAAGTGAGGGTACTGCAACGGAATATCAGTTCACACGCTCTACTTAAATATATATGTACAGGTAGAGTTTCTTATGCATCGAATCTCTCACATTAATAGCTGTACTCTTTTAACAGGAAACGGTATCTAGCATCTGCATTAATACTTGCCTTCTACTGGAATTGCTAGTGGTAAAAGTCCTAATATCATTATAGGCTGTAGGTGGTAAATGGTATCTACTGGATTCCTTAAACCTGTTGGCCAAAACAAAAGATGAAATTTTGAATAGTAAATTTGGTCTTGTGACGTTAAAAAACCCAGAAGCAAATCTCTGTTATCAAATGTTTTTTTCAATTTTTCTATATATATACCTGTGAATCTTATACAGGAAATCTACTGTATGGCAATGAGGATATATATACACAGAGCTCCCAAAGTATCCTGTAACAGGCGGGTTAGAATCTTATACAGGGAATCTACTGTATGGCAATGAGGATATACTGTACAGGTATACACAGAGCTCCAAAGTGACCTCAAACAGGCCGGTTAGATTCTTAGAATCCTACACAGGGAATCTACTGTATGGCAATGAGGATATATATACACAGAGCTCCCAAAGTAACCTGTAACAGGCGGGTTAGAATCTTATACAGGGAATCTACTGTATGGCAATGAGGATATACTGTACAGGTATACACAGAGCTCCAAAGTGACCTCAAACAGGCCGGTTA
>JAIPMN010001867.1:10036-46720 GCA_020650975.1 Apostichopus californicus | reverse complement strand
TATACACATATATATGTATGTATTCTCATTACTTGAAAAGAATTTTGATTGGCTGAGAGTTTCAGTACAGTTCACAAATGACTGTATACATGATGTGTGTTGTTATTTGTGTTCTACTTTTTGTCCATTCCCTTCTCAGAAATTACGATGAGGTTTGAGTCGACCACTGAGATGGCCGGTCACTTAGACTCATCGCCGACCATGTCCAGGAAGATCCTCTTGGAGATTCTAATACCTTGGCTGTACAATATAGAACTGGTCGACTGCGACGTGGAGAACGAGGCCCAGATCAACATGGGCCTAGGACGAGATGACCTGGCCGAGGACCAAGACGTGGGATGCCCGCAACGTAAGACCGGCTGGGGGTCTAAACAGGCCACGCAGGTGGTGCTCAACAACTTGCTGTCCATAACTCAAGAGGTGAGATTGTAGTTTGTAGATTTCTACTCCTCCTTTCCATTCACCCTATAGGTTCACAGGGGCATTTTTACAAATTTTAAATATGGTTAAACAAAGTTGTATTCCAGAGTAACATATACGATGATTCCTTTTGTGTTGATATTTTTTACTTGCAATGCTATATTTTTCTCCTTCAAATAGACGTTAATTTTGAGAAAAAGAGGCCATACTTTTTTCTTCATTTCTGATTGTCAAGTATAGAATCTTGTACACTTCACTGACCTCTCAAAATAATCATTTCCTTTAAATGGTCAATTTATATATGTTTTTACCCCTTCCTTTATGCAAATGGTCAAAAATCTATTATTTTCCAAAGGTTTTTCCATTTTTTTGCAAACTCTTGTCATCATAACAGTTAAGTTTGTCCTTGCATGTTTTACCATTTACAAAATTTCCCTACTATTGAAACCATACCACTGCCTTTCTCCCACATTTACACTGCTTTATGGCAGAAAAATGCAGCCCTACATAAAAAAGAAATAACATCAGTATTTCTTTTCCTTTCCTCCCCCCCATCCTGCCAAATAGAAGAAACATCTTCGATTTCCATGCAGCCAAACCCCCCCCCCCCCTCCGTACGAGCGTATTTAATTCTTCCGTCTGTTTCTATCCTCAGTACGGAGACGACTACCCGGTGGAGATTGAGTCAGTCTGGGTTGGTCTTTGTACCTGCTGGTCTAATAATATGAGGGTCATCTTGAACTACCTCCTGCAGTTTACAGCTATCATCCTCAATCCAGACCTCTTGCCATACGTAAGGCAGCCTCTGCTTCTCTTCATTCTTGGCTCTCAAGAATCCTTATCATTTCTCTCCCTCCCCTTGCTGATGTTACTTGCTTGACTGTCGACAAACTTTTCATTTTGTTACCGTGGAGTCAATTTTAATGTCTATTTTATATTTGAAAATCCAGGTGTTGGGAAAATTCTTAATTTTTGGCAGTAGTTTCAGGTAGTTCAATACAACATCTTTACAGTAGCCAATTCAGATGGAGAAGTTTCCTTCAATAAAACAGATATTATAATAAATAAGGAAGAAAATTCACAGAAAAAGTTGAATAACCGTCACATGGGTCAGGCAATGTACATACCTTCAGTCAATGGGCCTGGAGATTCTGTCTTTGTTCTGTGTGTATTTGAGCCTCGAGAAGTTACGTCACTGCTCACACTGTTTATACGATATGTGATATGCTGTCATTCATAAGACGTTTCACACCCAGTCCCTGGTTACAGCATTATGAACCCTCTAGGGTCTGTCATCCAAACAAGCACAGTCCATGCTGCTGCATCCCTTGACTGTTGATAAAAAGCATTAGCAAGACTTGATTACACCCTATTAATAATATGGGGGAGATGGACGGTACACAGATTCTGCACCGTTGGAAACATTTCCTCTTTCATACACGATTATCTCGATAAGTTCATTGTCTTCCTGTAAGAATAGTATTAAAGGTAGTCGTTCTTGATTGAACCCGACTTGACTTCGTCTCTCCCCTCTGGTGTGTAGTTGAAGAGAATTGTCCGTTACATCGCGAGAGCCAAGACCAATGAACTGATGGAGCTGTTGATGAAGGAGATCCAGTCAGTGGAGGTGGTCAACTATCAGGTGGAGCGGTTGGAAGAACCGCCGTATTTTTCCATCATTGACCGTTCGTCCCTGCCTCACAGCGAGAGCGTCTCGTCTCTCAGCGACACCATCGACAAGGACCACCCCGAGCAGATGCATGCAAGGGTGCCCTCAGGAGACAGTCAGAGTGGATTCGAAAGAAGGGGCAGCAGCGATGTTCATCAGGACAGCGTGGCCAGTAGCAAAGGGAGTGACAAGGGTGTGAAGACGGATAGGTAAGAATTTGTGTGTTTCGTTAATCTGCTTGACGTCACTATGAGGATCTATCAGGGATTATCATTCTTTTAAGCAGTTAAGGCTTAAGTTAAATATAAAAATAAAATCATTGTACAGTACAGAAAAGATAAGAAAGAACCTCTTTGATCCAAGGGGTGAGTCCTGTATAGGCTGGTTCATTTCTGAGACTGTCGTGTAAGGCCAAATGTAAGAAGCAGAGCAAAGGAAACATGTATGCTTATTATATGTGCAACTGTATTAAGCATATCACTTTATACACTCTCTAATCTTTACAGAATTACTCAAACTTAACATAAAGCAGAAACATTTGTCATGTCATGTCATCAGATATCACAGAGACACACAAACAAAAACAAGTTACAACCAAAAAGGGCCCAAATTTTTTTTTTTTTAAATCTTGCATTTGTTATTTACAGTTTTACCCAAGACCAATCCTCATATATTGGTATCTAAGATGTTTTGTATATTCCTTACATTTGTAATTTTAGTACAGTATTTATACATTTCCTTGCTAAATGTTAAATATAATACATTTGTCTCGTTGTTGGTGTGTCGTGACCTTTTCCTTTTCATTTTGCTTTTTCAGTCTGGCAAAGAGTGACAATTTTAGCCACCACCAGAGTACCAGTTCCCTGACCACCACGCTGACCAGCAGCTCCTCCACTCCCAGCAGTGAGATAGCGGCCATCTTGGATCGATCCAAACCCCAGTTACCGATC
Organism: Apostichopus californicus; assembly: GCA_020650975.1. NCBI lineage: Eukaryota > Metazoa > Echinodermata > Holothuroidea > Aspidochirotida > Stichopodidae > Apostichopus > Apostichopus californicus. The sequence continues at coordinate 43,681 of JAIPMN010001867.1, read as the reverse complement.
CTGCAGGAGGTTGACCTCTCCAGCAAATCAGAGCAACAGCTCTTAGACGACGATGATCTGGACGGAGTCAGGAATGACGATAGCTTCCTCTTATGGAGGCAAGAGTCTAGGGATGGACTGGTGGCTGTACGGATCCCTCTAGCTGTTGACATTCACTGTGGTAACCTGAGTGACCTCATTGAGAACCACGATATACCACAAGGAATCCTACACAGGTACGAAACCACAAACATCTTTAAGATGTTTATCGTCGCTAATGGCTTACAGTCTCCTTTATGTCAGTGTTACCGTTATCTACTTTGCACTGTGTGCCTTATTGGACACTCTGACACAAAATGTACTTCTTAATGCCAGTTTATAACATGAATGTCCTCGTGTGCCTTTTTCAAAACTGCAAGAAAATAACTTTGGAGTAATAGTGGGAAGATGGAATAGGAGGAGGAGGAGGCAATATGGGGCAGTGGTATTTTTTGGTTGAACCGTTGATCTGGTTATTATATATATTCATAAATGAAAGGCAGGGAGGTACTGTATTGACTCAAGGATCCAAATATAAGAAGAAACTCTTGTTTCATACTACTATCACACACACACCAGATTATTTACCAGATTCACAATAAAGGTTGAAAATATCTTTTGAAAGCTGAAATATTGAAAGAATATTGGAAATTGAAATTCAAAATATATTACAAATGAACTTATGCATTTCTGTTGGACATAAAAGCATCAAGTTTAATCTTATTTCTCTAATTCCAGGTGTAATTTAGCAGTCATGTTACTGACAGACCTGGTCGTGGAACAGCTTCATCTTAACCTTGGCAATCACTACTTACCAATTATTCTTCACACAGTTTTTCTTGGTAAGTTGAAAACCTTTTGTGTTTACAAAACAGCTGGTAAGGTTTACTAAATGAATTGGACTGTGTAGTACAGTTTGCAGTCCTCCATGCACGATTTCAAATTACACTGTTGCATTGTGGGTAGCTGCATTTACATTTTTCCAGCCAGTTGGGACAATTTCCTTATGCTATACCTCTCTAAACTGTCCTCCATTATCATGCTTCATAGCACTGGCATTGACAGTACAAACAGTTCCTTGATCTGATAGAAACATGATATTCATACTGCTTGTACTGACAATACAAGTGCTCTGAAGCAGGACATGACAGTAGAGTATTAAAAAAATTGTCCCCCAACTGGGTGCATTTTTCCCAGGCTTGCTGAGATTAAAGATCTGAGTGTTGATAGGCAAATTTATTTTAGAATATAATTTTCAGCTTTCTGTATTCTTGTCATCCCCCCGCCACACCCTTTCACACACACCCCTCTGGTCTTGGTGAATTTAACTGTCATCTGTACTGTACCAAATATGCTAGGAGTCAGTAATGGTCACCCATCTTCAAACTGAAGCAAATTTTTTCACTGCCACTATCAACGAATGGGAGAAGTCTTATTGTCAACTTTTAAGTGTCCTTGATGCCTGGGGATAATTTTGATGGTCAGAGCCTAGTTGCAACACAAATGATTGATCAGTTCATAAAGTGTTTGAAAGGATAACTTTGAGCAGAATGTTAGTACTTATATGATATATGTTATTTCGAACAAAAAGTGTCAATTTTGGTGGCTAGTAGTTATTCTATAGCTATTCACCTTAAATGTTTGTAAATGCCACTTTCAGACTAAATCAACAATGAAGTCAGCTCCTTATAGTTCAGGCCTAAATGTTAATGTCCATCTCTTGTTTTCTAAATTCTAACAACACAGCCCATACAAAAATGCTCTTTTAACCTCATACCAATAGCCAATCCCCAACAGATGACATATAGCACTGTCCGTTGTTTTCAAATTTGAATTGCGTTGTAAACGTTTTATTTGAAGCCATCAGAGTCTTACGATTTGCCTATTGATTTCTGTGTTGCTTCTGAGGAACTGACCTGATAGTCTGAGTGCTAGACTAAGTAATCCAGCCACTTTGATTGATGACCCTCAGATGTTGAAAGGGTCAGTCCTGAAAAAATGGTACAGAAATTCAAACTGGACCGACATTCGGTCTTCCCAATAGTCATCCCGTATTAAACTGCAATTTATATTCTGATCAAGGTCTAACATTTTAAACCTATTTGTTTACTCTCCCAGGAATGGACCATTCTTGGCCTTTGGTCTACCACCACTGTAAGCAGCTACTCTTGAATTTGATGGTGATTCTCTCCCCTCACGGGGACCACGCCGGGGTGGCCCGGATGCTGCTCCGTAACCATAGCGTCAGTGATCTCAACATACTCTTTGAACAATCACCACAGAACACCAAAGTTTTCAACTTCACTGGTGAGTACCATACACTGGTCTGGATGGAGATTTGCAACCAAATGTGGTTGCTATGGAGTCATTTACTGACAGTACATCGAAAGAGAATGTTTCGTATGGTTTCATGTGTATGCTTTTTGCTGCAAAGCTTTCCTTGATTTCAGTGAAAGGGATTGCTAACATACATGCTCCTACATTGAAATACCATTCCATTTGTTACACATGTAGGCTCTGGACTGCAAGCAGCTGTGTCAAAGGGTCACATGGTTAGGCTTTTGATCGCAAGAAGTAGCACCATTATTGGTTTTTTTTCGTAACCTTCTGAATGCCAGAAAATGTTGGTAGCTTCAAAATTGATTTTGTCAGGCTGAAATATGCAACTTGATTTACATCCATGATAATAGTCTGTGTCTTTGAGTTTTAAAGTGTTAGCTAATCTCGGTAAGTAGGTCATCTTTATCACAACTCCCGTAGCATTACTCTAATACAGTGTAGGTATTGTCTTCAAGCAGAGCCTAATTAGTTAATACATTATTAAATTGACTCAGCTATTTGTATCTTCTTTTTGTTTTACCTCCTAGGTGCACCAACCCCCATCCTCATACACCCATCCGAGTCCCCAGGGGAGAGCACAGACACTTCCCCTCTGGACAGCGTTGCCAACGTGATGGGGGCCTCCACCCTGTCCCTATCCAGTTCTGGAAGTGTCTCCACTGTGGTACCCTCTTCAGGAGGGGGGTCTACCAACTTCATCAACGGAGAAATCAGGAGCGAGGAAGACGCAGCTAAAGCCCTCATGGAATTTCTCGTTTCCAGGTATTTTTTTTATATTTTTATATTTTGCATTTTATTTTTTTAATTTATTCCAGTATAAATATAAATTTATTAATAGGATAAGAAGTACATATATAAGGATAGGGACAGGGTGTACAGTACGTCCCAGCTGTGTGTGTCATTCACCGTCTTGCTTGTATTGTTTTGTCCATGTTTGTGTTGCTATGGGAATAATACCGAGATATTATTGCAGTACACTGGTTGTGCAAACACCATATTGTAAACTTTTACAAAGTTTTAATGCAACAGTGGTGAAGTATAAGTAGCTAACAATGTGGTGTATTGGCTAAATGGTTTAAAAAATAAAACTTCTTCACTGATTGTTATATGCCAGAGTTAGGCTAGGTGATCTACTACTATGAAAAGCGAGGTAAATGTCGGCAAAATGTTGATGTGTAAGTAGCTGATAGAGTGTTTTAAATGACCAATGAAAGTAAAACGTTTGCCCTATTTCTTATGTGTCAAGGTAAAGCTAGGCTAGTTTCATCTACTATGAAAAGCAAGGTAGGCAAACTATTAATCTGTAGTAACGTACTTTTTTTGCCATTTGTTCTAAACGTAATGCTTCTCACTTACAATGTATGTTGTGCTCTGGTAACATGTATATGTGTCCGCAACGCAATGGAGATGCAACAAATCGCTTTGAGGTATCACTGTGGTGAAAAGCTAATAAACTAATGGTTATAGTCATTCAGAGGACTAAAAGAATAATTCAGATGATACAAAGAGGTAGAGACACATAGTAGAAACAGTGCAAAGTTATGAATATATGAATTTATGGTAATAATTCAGATTTAAAACATTCAACAAGAAAATATATTTGTATAGTTTTGATAAGCTCTTACATAAAGTCAGCCAGGTTATGCTGCTGACAGGCTTAAAATATGTTTTTTTACACAAATAATATGCCAGAATTGTAAGATCTATTATGGACTTTATTTTTTATCTTATGTGCTGTGATAAATGGCACAAGACATGACTGACATTTCCACATAGAAACTTCCTTAGAGATTGTAAGATTGAGGTAATGAGCTTACTAACATAGTAACCCATGGTAACCTTTGTATCAGTCAGTAACTATGGTAATAACATCACAACCAAAAACATCCATCACTTGTAGGAAAAGTCGGCCATTGTGGAGTAGCGAGGAGATCACGCCGAGGTGTCTATCCATCAAGAGTGCGGAACAGATGTCCACGTTCTTGCAGCATGTGGTGAGGATCTTTCAAAGTGGTCACCGTGGGGGATTCTTGGAGCAGCGATGGGCAGAGATTGCCCTCCAGCCCGCCCTCCAGGGATCCTCTAGACACTATGCGGGCAGGTCCTTCCAGGTAAACCTTAACATCATTACTAACTGTGGCATCGCAATGAACCAGTTATGTTCAATCAGCTGAAGTAATTAGTGTTAGGTTCTGTAGTTCACAAATATGTCATGGAAGGTCAAAGGTCAGGTCAAGTAATGTATAACAAACACTGTTACACTTGTGCTGCCTGCCTAGGAAAGGAAACAGAGTTTTTCTTGAAATTTGTTCATTTTAGGTGATTGATTTGCTTGGCTTCATATCTCAACTGCATGTCAAGAAGGATATCACTGAATTCTCAGTTTATTTGCTCCTTTATTTTATAAATAGTGAGAGATTTAGTCAAACTCGCTAATGTTGCTAATATGGGCTAGTTTCCAGACCATATCACTTACAATATGATGGTGCACATGTGCAGCTTGAATAAAACAACGGCTTATTACAATCATTGATCTGTAGCCTCAGTTCATGTATTGAGAAACTTCTGTCTTAACCCTTAGTGACCCAAAGCTGGTGTCTCTATTCACCAGACCTACAAATCTCTCTTACCATATACATATTGGCCATTCTTTGTTATTTTACTACATTTTTCAGACAAGCAAATTTTCTCTTTGGACAACCAAACTGTAAGAACTAGTTGTCCGATTGACAACCAGAAAAAAAATCCTTAAAAGTTTTCCTGAATACCTGTACCTTGCATCACAACTAGTATATTGTGTACATAATTTCATTTTGACCTGTGGTTAAAAATTCAAATGTTACAATACCATTGAAACTGATATGATTCGATTTGTTCATGGTAATTAATATTTAAAATGAAGATAATTTTTAATCTGAAAAATTGTTATCATATACTTGACTGGTCAGCACATCTTATATCACCTGAGGGGGTGAAGCCAAAATCGTCCATCTGTAGATCTGTCTGAAAATTGAAGCTATTGCAAGGGCTCTTCTTGAGCAGTTACCAAAGTGTAAGGGTACATGTAAAATTTGAGATAAAGCTCCTCGGAAAAGGTCTTAACACATACGTAACATATCTCTTATTTCATAACCTCGCCAGATTTTCAGAGCTTTGAATCCAACTCTGTCCTCAAATTGGTTGTCCGACATTTTGAGAAGATTGGTGGAAACAGTGACTGAGCAGGGAAATGAAACACAGGTTTGTCATATTAGGGTGCTTTAATATTCAGATGTAATTTTTTTTTTTTTTTTTAATATCTGCCATTTCTCATCCAGCTAGTTGTTTCATAAATACCATGTTCCATGTCTGATCCCAGATTCTCTCATCAGATAAATAGTAAAATCAACTCTCTCTTGAACTTCATTGCACCTCATCTTCTCGTCCAAATATGTGGAATAGCTGGTAAGGGCAAAAGGAACTTTAGCCTCAAGTTTTATTGCAAAACAAGGCTAGGTTCGATACATCTGCTGTGAATAGTGTGGTAGGTCTGTGCTGAATGGTGCTCTTTTTGGGCTTTGGAAAGTAAAAGTCTTTCTCAACATCTGTTATGATACTTATGCAAGAGTTAGCAATACACTTTCTGATTCTCATGATTTTCATGTTGGCATTTAAGTCATGCTTGAACCGTCCTACCTTTCATTTCTAGGGTTATGTCAGCGAAATTCTGCTGACCTTGGAGAACTCAATCGATACGTTAGCGGCAGATCTGGTCTTCAGCGAACCCAGGGAGAGGAACAAGTCCACGGCAGGTCGAAAATCCGACTACCGTAAAAGCACTAGTAGCCTGTACATGATGTCGAGTGGTATGTACGATGGGGTGTCCAAGACACGGCACCCCACCCCCAGCATGAACATAACCGATGTTGGCAGCACAACTCCTATCTCCCCTCCGCTTGTGACCTCAGCCAGTCATGCAGGTACTAACACTTTATACTAATAGCCATGGACAGAAAGTACATAGCCCCTTCCCTACCTCCTTTTTCCCCTCCCCCCTAACACCCTCCAATAATTTAGTATATATCCAGATTCACAGAGAGAAGACCTGGAATTTTTAGTTGAATTTATTTTGTGGTTTTCTTTAATGAAGTAAAGAAGTAGTTTACTAGAAAAATGACTTTTTGAGCCTTTTTGGAAAACTTTTGGGTTTTGTTTTGCATAGGTTGAAAGGAAAGTAGAATCTTTATTTATTTATTTTTTGGGGGGGGGGGGAAATATCTGACCTCTTTGTTCTTGGATCCATATCACATAGTTAAATTTATGCGAATGCAAATAACATTTGAGGAACTTTTCTTGGCAAAAGTCATGATGAATATATTAATCTCTGAGACTTTTCATCATTTAATTTAAAGCTTTCTTATTGGAGATTATAGGCTCGTGCAAAAAAGGCTTTATAATTCCATCAAAAGTGGTAAAAACAAAAGAATAAAACGTTTGTATAAAAGCAGATGCGGTACTTTCTGTCCACGGTGGCCTGTGCATGTGTTCTTTTGTATTCTAACAATATAACCTGATTGAATGTTTATGTTTGCAAGCACAACACTATTATTATTTATACTTAACAACCTTTGTTTTTATTTACGTATTTTTGTATTGTAATGACCCAGAAAAGTGAAACTGTTCTGTCTAATACTCAAAATATTCAAACAATTTTGTTTCCCTCCGTTTTGCGGAGGTTTATCGTTCACTTCGTGATTTCCTCTGTCTCCATTTTTGGGAAACAATGAAAGCAAGAAAAATTGTATTAAAAAGAAAGGAAAAGAGAAAAAAATTTGGTGTGAATGTTTCTTTAGGTAGCTCAATTAGTCTTATTTTAGCTTGTGTATCTCAGAGGTCCTCAAAAGTAAGAGAAACTGAAAAAGAGCAAAAGGCGTAAAATATTTGCGATCTACATTTGACCATCTTCTGTGATTAATATTACTGATATTCAAAACTGTTAAAAAACATACAGCTTTCTTGTTTCTGTTGGTTCATACAATTTCTAGTCTCATACAAAAGAGAGGACTGTGTGTTCCATAGGTAGCATTCTGTGTATAATGTTGTTGGAACCCTGTGGTAATGTACGGTAAGGCTCTACTTTCTCACTTCTACCAGAAATCTATCCGTTTTGAAAGGAAATCTTAAGGTTATGACTGTTTACAGTTGACATTACACTTAAGACAATCCAGTGAATTCGATGCGTCAGTAAGCAACTACGCATTCCATCATGTTGAACCTTTGCTTATATTTTAAAGGATGGTTCACGTACAATGGGGGACATATATCCTTGTGCCTCAAAGACAGAACACTTTTTCTATATAACTTTGAATTTCTGATTAAATACCCGGTTCTATGTTTGTTTCGTTTGAAGTGACTGCTATTCTGTTCCATTGCACCCCCCCCCCCTTTTTAATATCTAACCTGCATGCATTTTTGCAAAGTATTACTGATGACTAACACACACCTTGCTACCTTAGAAACCCACCCTCAGACATAACACTGGCCAGCATATGCTACCCTAGAAACCCTCAGGCATCACACTGGCCAGAATATGCTACCCTAGGTACCCACCCTCAGAGACATAACACTGGCCAGCATATGCTACCCTAAAAACCCACCCTCAGACATAACACTGGCCAGCATATGCTACCCTAGAAACCCACCCTCAGACATAACACTGGCCAGCATATGCTACCCTAGAAACTCACCCTCAGACATAACACTGGCCATATATATATATACAATTCTATGAATTCCTGAATAGCATTTATCACAGGAATGGAATATCATTCCTAACTGATCTTTGGGTAATATAATACAAATAAGGAAGCAAAAGGTATCGTTTTCCTTTGAAGGTAACTAGCCAAAAATTTATATTTCCTCTTTCAATTCTGTTTATCTGTTCCAAAAATAACTTGGTGAAGAGCAAAGCAATTATTATCTAGAACACAACACAAACCAGCGCCCTCAGGATTACAAGCACTGCACTCTGCAGATTCTAACTGAGGGTGATCCCTTCATACAGATATTACTTGGCAGAATGTGTTACTACCATATCACCTAACCCCCCCCCCCCACACACACACACCCTTCTGTGTTTACTTAGGGGGCTCAGTTGTACCACTGATACTTTGCAAAACTTTTGCATGACTGACTGTGGCATTGTCTTCAGTTACTATTATTGGCAGCACCTGTAAAACTACAGACATCCCATATATAACATTAACAGACTGAACCTGCTCTGTTGTCAACCCTCGTTTAGCATATCTTGTAATCCCTTTGGCATTCTTAACTGCACCCTCTCTGTATTTTACGATATTATCTGAAGAATTTGTGTCTACTTTACGATGGGGTCGGAGCAAGCATGCAAGGTATGGTGTCATTTGTAAGTCACAGCCCTGGAGCAAGGTGATTGAAAATTTGGATCATTGGTGTCATGGTGCCCAAAATATTTGGGTTTTTACACCCCAGGACCTGATGTGAGCAACTGTTCTGGAACCAATATCAATCCAGTGGTATGAAATGAGAGGAAAATCTACCAGCCTAGCGTACAACAATTTAAGCTAGATACCTGTATATGGGAGTATTAATACCAAAGTATAAATTGCCTAATCATAGAAATATTTTATTGATGATATTAATTGGCAGGAATCAAATTCCTCTTTGGAATCTGGTGGGAAGAGGTGTAAAGGGGGAGGGCTGGACGGAGGGGGGGGGGGATGTTTCTCTACTTTGTGAAAAGTAGGACCTTTATCTTAATAACTAACAGTGGTGAACATTTGAAAAGGTTAGAGTAAGCTTAAGCCATTATTAAGAAACGGAAATAGCAATAGAAGTTTGGTATTGTAACCATGGACATCTGAGACAAATATCAGTTTGTGATACTCCATGCTAGACCGTTCATCAGATGAACCATATGTAGTCACTATGAAGCACCAAATCATATAATTATGTAATTATGCTGGCTCATACATATATGAGTAAACATTCCACAAAAGCTCTGCTTAAATACCTAGACTTTTACTTTGTGAAAAAAATTCCACAATTCTTTTCAAAAGAATCTTATTTAAAGGAAGAAATAAAAAGAAGATGTTAATATCAGATTCATAATATTCATAATATGTGACCCATTTGGTCAAGATCAGTGGATATTGTGAAAAATTACATGTTACTGTAAGTTCTTGATTAAACCTTAATAAACACAATTTCTAGCTTTAAAATTATTTCAAAGATCAACTATTTTGGAAATACCTCATTCATCTAAAAAATAAACTTGTTGAATATAATTTGGCTTTATTTACAAGTTGAGAGATGATGTTTTGAGAAAAGGAGTGATCAAGTTTCATATCGTTGAGTGAGACTATTTTGGATTTATGTTATAAATTACAAATTTTAAGACAGTTTTGCTTAATAGATTTTGATACAATTTCCACAGTTGCTAAAAATTTACCAATCAGAGATGATTGTAATGCAAAATTGAAAATTCAACCATTGTGACCAATTTTCATTATCTTTTTGCCTTAAAGGGGCAATATTGCTAAAATTTCACCTAATGGCATGTCTCTGATCTTGACAATGTAGGATCACATGCTCACTTTGAAGAGAGAGAAGAAAAGAACTTTGAAAAGTGACTATAAAGGACATTTTAGAATTTGAAATAGTAAGATAACATCAAATTATATACTGGATAATAAACATTCCATCATCCTTTATGGGTTATTAACAGATAGACTTGCCTCTATATTGGTTTATTAGTTGTTACAGTACTGAGTAACATAGTGTTTGATTCAATACTGACATTGGTCTCCATGAAATTTTGAATAGTCAGTTTATTATATGTATCTGTATTGCGATAAATTTATTACTAGCTACAGAGGCATTTCATGAATGATATACTTTAGTTGTATAATAGAATTATCCTGGGGTCATACATGAGTCAATCAGCAGTTAAATGTGTTTGAAGTTTGTTTAGTTTATTAATTGGTACAGAGTCATGACGGTGATGAGATTCTTTATTGCATAATAGTGTTGTCCTTTGATCGTGTTTGAATATTCAACAGTTATATAAGTATAGTGTGACTGGTTTATTAGTCAGTACAGAGTCATTATGGTAATGAGACTCTTTATTGCTTAATAGTGTTATCCTATGATCGTGTATGAATATTCAACAGTTATATATAAGTCTGTAGTGTGACTGGTTTATTAGTGCGTAGGGAGTCATTATTGTAATGACATAATTTAGTACATAACATAATCATCCTGGGATCCTATATGAATAATCAGTGAGTTACACATGCCTGTGGTGTGATATGTTTATTAATTGCTACAGAGTGACATTAATGAAGTCCTGAATTGTATCATAGAGTGAGATATATGAATATTCAGCAGTTGTATAAAAGTCTGAAGTGTGACTGGTTTATTAGTGCATCTAGGGAGTCAATAATCAATGAGTTACACATGCCTGTAGTGTGATATGTTTATTAGTTGCTACAGAGTTTTGTTATTAATGAAGTCCTGAATTGTAGCATAGAGTGTCCTTTGATCATATATGAATATTCAGCAGATAAATGAGCGTGTAGTGTGATTGGTTTATTAATTGGGCTACATGATGGTAATGAGATCATTTATTACATAATATAAACCACCCTAGGTATTATCAGCAAGTTAAATTTGACTGTGGCGTGATCCGTTTGTTGTGTGATAAAGTAACTTAATATGTCACCAAGTTCTTTTGATTTCGTTATTTGATGAAATTATTGATGAATTATTAGCAGTCCGTATCCTGTGTGTTGTTGATTAAATGTTTATAAGTATTATCTCAAGTTGAGTAACATGATTTAGTTTCTTGCTCACTCATATAGTAACACCAGTTAATGATTGTTCGCCCACCCCCAACCCCCCTCCCCCATTCTTTATCGATCAAAACATTTTTATGCTCCTCGACCAGATTTGCGGAGCTACGGAGATCACCGAGGGAGGAGTGCCTCGGCAGTGGATATAGAGAAACCATCCCGTTTCCATGGTAGCAGGTCTCGTAGTTCCCAGTCGCTGAGAAACCTCTGTGATCCGAACGTCGAGGAGAAATTAAACATATTGGTTCCGTTATTCTGGACATTTGTGTCACTGCTGGAATCGGATAATGAATTTGAATTTTACCTAGCACTTCGATCTCTTGACAAGGTAATTGATTTTTTCCCCGTTCTGTTGAGGGTTTGCTAATTTGTATTACCTATGTGTTCAGTATATAAAGTCGAATATGTGTGTTATCAGTTTTCATACATATGTTCAAACAAGCAACAATTTATTTATTTTGTAGATTTCTTGACAGAACTTCTTCCATACTTTTCCTCAAGTATAGCTTTCAGCAAATAATGTATTCATAAAGTATGCACCTATGGTTTTGGTTGTGGGAATGGTTTGGAGGCCTGTCCAGAACTATTTTAACTGTGTCTTATCACTTAGAAAACACACTTAGAAAAAGACAAACGTTGGAACATGAAAAATTATGATTGTCAAAAAGTTCATCCGTGTTTTGCATATTTGGTCTTTTGTGTCGAAATAGGGATGGAGTGTGCTATAAATTACTTGTTCATAGTTCTGTGGGATGCTTCATCATGTGTGAGAGAAAAAGTACACAGATGCTACCTATGACATTGTGATATATATACTCTCCATTGTGTTCTAAACTCTTGGTTAACTTCTGTCTATGTGTGTGAAATCATGCACTGCACTGGAAGTAATAAACATGCCCAAAAAGTCTTTCCCCCTGTGTGAGATGAACAACCATCTTTGATGGAGTAAACAAGTTCCCCCTCCCCCCCCCCCCTCAAGTTTCTAACTCTTCATCCAGTAACACAAAAGACAATCAATTTTTATTTGTGTGTATGTCAGCATCAAGCACTTCTAACAGAAGTCATCTACCTAGCAATGCAATAAATAAAAAGTTTGTGTTTTTTTCTGATATATTTTACAATCCACACCTGTGACCAAATTGACCTTCTTCTCTTCAGCTAGTAGTTCACTTTATTTCCTGGTCAGTTTTCCAATTTTTAAATGTTTTAAATTTTTTAGTTGTCATCGTCACTTTTCTCCTTCCTCAGCTGCTTAAAGTTCTACCTCTCGATAGACCGGAAGTGAAGAAGAAACTCGAAGAGAATCTAGAAAAGTTGGATTGGAAACAGTTTCCTGGGATTCAGGGTTTGGTTCTCAAGGTAAATATAAAATATGACAAGGATTATTTCCTTTTGTCATCCTACAGTGGAATTCATTTATGTATTTGTAATCTTCTAGTTTAAAGCAGCTTTCAGAATTTTTCCAGTAACATGGCATTTTTTTAAATGATGTGATGTAATAGTGTTGACTCTGGTGTCTTCATTTGACTTCAGATGTATATTTTGCGAGTGAGGTAATGAACAGGAAATAATGTTGAAACCCAGGAATTGTTTTCCATAATTTTTTTAAATTTGTTTTGAAAATTTGTTTTACGTTGGAATACAGGTCTCATACATCCCCTGTTAGATACTGTCATTCTCATAATGAATAATCTATCAATTCAAGAGTTTTTTTTTTAATGATTTGAAGATCCAGTCATGGTGGTGAAAGTGTTTTCTGTCCTCACAGATGAAATGTCCTCACATCTGAAATGTCCTCACAGATGGTGTGTTTGTTGCATTGTCATTAGACACACATTGCTAAGATGGTTCTGGGTTTTGTTTGAATATGTCCTTGGCTCTCTCATTGCCGCTCCTTCTTCTGCAGTTTAGGCCAACTTAGGAAATAGTTATCGGTGATGGAGATGAAGTTGGGAATGCACAGATCATTTTAGTAGAATACAGGACTTTTATTCCTAAAAAGATCACCTATTCTTTGATTATTTTGTCAGGAGTTGTATGCTTTTCTTTGGTTGTATTAACTATACACTTTACTTTGAAACGAACAAACAGTCAGTTATTTTGTTTTGTGTAATTATCATATGCAATTTTATTAATGATGTACTTGACCATCTTTGCATTGTTTTATTCCATTCCTATGTTTTTCAATCCTATCAGGGTTTCACCTCAGCCATCACCATTGATTTAGCCCAGGTCCTGATCTCCAAATTGACGTTACACTCTCACTTAACGATCGTGGACCCATTCAAAGCTGCAGGTTTCCCTCTCAATGTGGTGGCTCTGCTACCATACCTCATCCAACACTATGATCAACCAGACAAAATGGCTATTGAAATAACGTACAACATTGGAAAGGTAAGAACTGACATATTCTGTATCCACATACAGTCTGCGAGAGGTCTGTTTGCTCACCGGTAAAAGACAAGCAGTAGAATATTTGGTGTAGGGTGTGTTTCTCAGTGATTATTTAGTCCATTGACGAAAAGCAGGGGTACATTTGCATTTTGTAGTGTTGGTAATATGTTTGCGAAGTGGTCGCAAAAAACCGAGAGGCGGCCAACTCATAAAATGAATACCAGGGGGAAACCCTGTTTACTATGGGGAATCCTGTAAATTCTACCTTGAAACCGACAGTCAGAACATTTTGGAGATCCTGTCCAGAATGTCAGACTTGTACCCTCTTTGACATATCCTGGGATTGATCTATGGTTGAGTCTTGTTTTCCGTCTTCCTTAGGTTTGTCAGAACGACCGTCATTCCCGTATAGCCCAGCTGGCAGATGTTCTCAGGATGTATCGGGAGAAGACCTACAACAAGAAATGTTCCAGTTGGGTCGGCGTGGTCTGCAAGTATCTCCACGAGGTTTACTCCCAGTACAGCATTGCTATGATGACATTCTTAATAGAGGTAAGAGAACCCTCCCTCGCCCCTCCCCCTCCCCCCTCCTAGAAAGAAGGGTAGTATGTTCACTCACACCATTTAATCTTGGTTTTTAGTGTTACACCCTGCCGTTGGCTTAGTGATGTTATTGATTAATTCTTCTCAGTAAATTTAATTAAGCCCGATGCATGTCCTACTTATGCTATGCCGTACACACTGTCTGTTGTATTCAGATTGTTAGACCAGATTTAGGTTGTGTTACTTAACCTGAACTGAGTCATTGTGAGTATATGGTAATGCGGCTGACGGGATAAAGGTGGTGGCAGTTGAAGCAATGAGGCTTAGCAATCTGGAGGTTAGAGGTTCCGGCCGGGTCATAGTAAGGTGGGTTTTCCAAGAGCAATCAATGGTTTTCCCATCTGAAATGACTTTCTAAATTGAAAAGATTACAAATTTGAATTGGAAGCCACCCGACGTGTAAGTGTAATCCATAAGCCCCTGCGGGCTCTTCCCACATTCGTGGTCGCTTAAATGTAAAAATAACTGCCTGATTATTATTATTGTTGTTGTTGTTGTTATTATTATAATGATAAGTATCGTTGTACATTATTTATACCACAGGCCTACTTGTTGCCATGCAAAAATACATGTAAAGGCTGCATTTTGGATACTGTAATTAATATGTAACTTGATATGAGCATTGAAATTTATATATAATATGCTATCAATATATTTGAACATGGTGTCATGCAAATAACAAGTTCCGTATCGCTAGTTATAAACTTTGTTACTCTTTATGAAAGGGGACACAAACCCAACCACCATCTTTAGCTTTTAAAACAGAGATATTTGTGAAGAATAACTCCATTAGGATCTAAAACCTTTTACTTTCTCTTTGTTGTTTTATTTTTGTTTTATAAATTCCAAGATAAAATGGTTAAACAGTGTTGACATTGAAACCATTACCATCACTAGATTGTGTTAAGGAGCCTCAATATATTACTGATTCAACATTTGCCAAACCCATCACAGTTACAGAACAGAAATGTTGTAAAGTAAAGCAAACCCTAAGAAAATGCGGCATGTGGGGTTGATTGGTTTATATTTAGACTTACTCAAGTCTTTAGCCTCGTGTGTGAAGGAACGTAAATATCTGTGATATCTCCCAAAATGGAATGAGATATTTCTTTCTTTTTGTGGGGAAGTTGTTCATGACATTTTCCTCTATGACTTTTTCTTTATTTCGTGTTTGTTTCTTTGTTTGTTTTTGATAGTTCTGTGTATTTATTATTTACATTCATTCATCAGTCTCATCGATAATTCATATTCTTTATATTTTTTTATCAGGTCTTAGAGAAGGGTCCCTCCCAGCATCAGGGTAGCGTCCTGCAGATCATCGATAGAATGTTATATAACGTAGATCTGATGGCCGCACCGATGCAACAGGTCAACAATAACCTACTTCGCATCATAACCAAATATGTACATGTAAGTGACATCACCGTCAACTCTCTCTGTTTCTTTCCTTATGGCTTCATTTCTAATAGTGCTGGCTATTAACATTTTCTCAATAGTGTATTTTTTGGACACCTGTTTTTTATTTGAATACTGTTGAGAACACAGTTTGATTGATAACCAGTTGGCGTTCATACAAATTGCCCGTTTCAAGTTACACACACACACACACAGAAGAGAGAGAAACATACTCCTAATGTCACATGAGTGACAAGTAACCATCGCAGCCAAATGTTTACTCTAAAAGATATGTGTAAGTTAGAGGGCGTATCATTTCTCCTCCAAGGCGAGCTGAAACTATACCAGATGGACAGAATATTTATAACTTGTTAGTTGCACAACTCTGTAGCAAATGCTCAGACAAACGAGGTATTTCATTTTTGTCAGCTGTGTGTTTTAAAGTTTTTTTTGTATATTTCTTGATACTATAGGGGCAGTGAGCCATGATGGCAAATTATTTTATATTTCCTCTTCAGGGTAAATATTGGAGTGATTCATTAGAGATACTGAAGACTGCCGTGAAGAAGACCTCAACCATCGTAATACCGGAGACTAAGAGGCGGGGGGTGTCGATGGATGCCGGTGTGCACAGGAAGGACCTACCAGGGAGGACCATGGAGTTTACATTTGATGTCTGGAAGGTAAGAAAGAAAACTGAAAGAACCTTGTTAATAACAATTGTGCATCCTCTACAAGATCCAACACAATATACTATGTATCTTCATGATTATTGCAGTCGTTATATATGTCAGGAATATCTGCAAATTTTGTAGAAAATGGGAAAAGATTTGGTTTGTTTGTTTCCATTGTGGAGCTGATGTATTTCACTAGAAATATGCTTCAAATCATTGGATTCATTACTTTGAGCATCAAGTTCCTTTGCCTTATATTTGTACAGGTAGTTAGGCCATGGCTGATTGGTTGATCAGCGATCACATGTCAGGACTGTAAAACAGCGAATTGGTTTCATTATTAAAAGCAGAACAAAAATCAATACCTTTTGTGCATATTTTGATGTTCAACAACACAAGTTTATAGCTTTGGTTGTAAGGATTTTCATCGTATCAAAATCACTGAAAATTTTTTTATTTTTTTTTATCGCTCTCTTCGTTATGGACATTGGCTATAATGACAATGAGTGACGATGTATGTAGATGCTAGAATAGCCTTATGCTAGTTTGAATGAATATATATTACTGATGAAACCATGAAGAACAAGATACATTTCCTAGTCCTTCCAGCAATGGTATTTAAGCTGATTGTCTTGAATAATGGATTTCTGTTTGAAATAAATGTGACAGGTGAAACTATTAATATTCCTTGGTCCTTGATATGACAGCTGAAGGGAGGGTAGATGGTGGGGGGGGGGGAGTGGAGAGAAGAAAATAGTCCTCTTACATATGACATATTATAGGATGTCTTAAAATTCGAAATACTTTATAGTTGTTACTGTGTCGTTAGCAGTTGTTGTCCGTGAGTTATTTTACGCCAAACGGTAAAGACTAAATCCTCAATCTGTTTAATAATCTCAATTCAGTTGTATTTGATGATGCCTTTTCCCCTCATTGCTTCAGATGTAGGATTCCCCTCCTCTAAGTCCACAGTTCTTCTATGTTTACAAGGTAACAGAAAACAATAGTCATTGGACGATTCTCTTACACTGATATGATAGTGTATGATAATTGTGCAGTGCTAAAAACAAAAATGTCATTTTTATGAAACAAAATAACTACAAAGCAATCTTTTTTTTAGTATTCACCTTTTCAACTAAATAACATTAAGTATTCAAGGTTTCTCCCCCTCAAAAAAAAAAAAAAAAAAAAATGAAATTGTGCCAAGCAGAAAGTTTTCTCAGTGCATGCAAACAATTACTTATTCTCATAAAAAATTCCTCAGCACTAAGTAAAGTTAGTGAATATGCAAATTACTTTACATCACCATGGAAAAACACAAAACCCTAAAATGTTATCACATTAGCAATAACTATTAAAAGCACGACTTTCAAAGTTAGTGATTTGTCTTTGATACTAACATCATCTTTATATTTTGGGGATAAATCTCTGATTTTTGCAGGCAATTGACAGTGATATGCCACATTCTGTGAGTCTTTTTATTTTGATATTCTGTTTAATCTCTGGTTTGCAGTTGTTATCCTCTTCTTCTGTCTTCCCTTTCTCCTCCTCTGTAATGCCGTTGTTGTCTTCTTCCATAGTTACCGCACCGGTTTACATACTCTTCCATAGTTACCGCACCGGTTTACATACTCACCGCAATTGGTAGCCCTCTTGGTCTTCTCATAGCCCTTCCAAATCAACATTATTATCCTTGCTTCAATCACAGAGCCCTCTTCTTTTCTTCGCTGAAACCCAAGTACAAGAAGAATGAAATTAAATGTCTTCACCTGTGTACAATATCCATAATCATGTTTAAGTCAAACTGGTTACAACTGGTAATCAATTTGTGGAAAACTTCTAAACCAAAGAATTTTATGGGGTAAAAGACCTTTCAGGAATCTCACATAAAGTCACAGTTTTTGAAATATGTCTAAAATTTATAAAACGTGAATTTTATTTGTCGACCACTATGGAGGTGTTCTCTTGTAACATGCACAGACGTTCTGATCAGTTGTAAGGGGGAGGGGAGGGGGTGGTGGGGGGTTTGGTTGTTGTGACTTGGACACAGTGACACTGGTAAATCTGTTCAGCCGGAAACACCTTATATAAGCTCTGTTAAACATTGAATAATTGGATGGCAAATTTATTGTAAGGTTGAGTTCATAAAAAAAAAAAAAGGTTTTCGTATGAAACATGTTTTGGTATCCTGACACATCGAGCAAACAAGCTTTACATTTTGTATTGAATAAATGGCGGAAATTTTTGAAGGTTTATCCTCTCTGTCATGAATGATATTATTGTCCTAAAACACACTTTTCATGCTCTTTACATTGTTACACAGCTTAGCAGTTTGCTACTGATAAAGCTCCTAGTATGATCACAACTTGAGAACCTTCAAACTCTGTTTTCACACAAGTTTTTAGCTTGATTTGTGTAGATAATTGAAAGTTTGTTAGGTGCAAGAAATCTCAAACATAATTGTAGGTGTAAATAAGCAAGCAAGTTTGAACCCTTTTTAAGTACATGAACTGCTGCTATTGATATTAGCTTATAACTCATATATGCACTTCAGTGGAAGCCCTTTGATTTTGATAGGTTGCAAGTAATACTAACTTAACAAAAGATAGAATAAGCATATTCTATTTAAAATGTACACAAGCAAACAAAAAATGAAAAAATTATGGTGGAGGAGCTATTTACCCATGGGAATTGTTTTTCAATCCAAGCAGAATTAACAAATATCAAACTTCATGATACATTGAGAGGAAATACCCACTTTATAATCTTTCTTCTTCTTCCCTTCCTATGTTCCTCTTGTCTATACCCATATCTACCCATCTCTTCAACTGTATTTCCTCATCCCTGGCTTTGTATATTTCATCCTGGCTTTTCTGCAACCCTTACATCAACCCAACCCCCCACCTCTTCTTCATTTCCTCAACCACAGTATTCTTGAGGTATTCTTCCACGGTCCTTTTTTCGTATCGTCCTCAAAGTGGAATGAAAGTATCTGTATATTATTTATACCATTAATCATTTCATTGTATATATGTCTTTTTGAAATTTTATCAACTTTTCTCTTTGATTATGACATAAAAGTTATATCATCATAATATTGAATGTTTGTTTGTTTGATTGGATGTAAAATGACCAATGAAAAGTAACATTTTCACTGCTTGTTCTTGTCGGACCATGTGACATCTGTCGATAAGGTTGACGTCATCTCTTTGGACAACATTGTTCACACTTCCATCTTCACCTTAGCCGTTTGATGTTCCCATCATTTTTCATATATTTGGTATTATTGATATAATATTCCCATTGCAATTAATTTTATGTATATAGTTGTTAATTGTTATTATTATTATATATTAATCCTACAACTGTTCCTCTCAGCTTTTCATCACAGATTGTTTTTAATATTAAACATTATTCATACCAAAACATATTCCAGTCAAAGCATAGTTTGTGCAATTATTCCATTTATGCACACCTTGTATGAAGTATTTTGATCCAGTCTGAAGTGATCTGACGACCAACCCCTTACCAATTAAACAATGATGTTTCACTATTATTGGTAGCTGCTTATCCATTAAGATTACACAAGTGTCAGTCATCAACCCACTGGCCCCTCTGTCTTGGCTCTGTTACGTCCATGGACATCCATACCCTTTCCCCTCCCTCTCTCCCTGTCCCTCTCCTCCCTGCCCCTCTCCACCTACTCCCTTTCTCTCCCATCTTCCCTTCTTGTCCGTCCTTTCCTCTCCCGACACAGATCTACACACCCATGTAGTCATTTCTCTTGCTCAGCTGGATCTCGTTGTCGGTAGCAACTGTCTATCAACTTCACTGGCCACTATTTAAACCTAGTTGTATAATACCTAGCCATTACCTGCTCTGTTTTTACTACAAGTGTCTTATTATGACCTAAATCTTATTGGTTTTCTATTTAATCTCCAAGCATTCCATGTTTAGTGAGATTCGTGCAGTAAGTATTGCAATCACCCTGTGTGTGTGCCATTTACCATTTTTGTTGCTGTTCTGTGCTGCTCTGTTCATAACTTGCAAAAAAAACCTGTCCTGTTTGATTGTTAACAGATTTACAGTTTAATAGAAAAGCAGTTTGGTTCAGGATAGAGAATCATCTGGCCATAGTAATTTGTTTTGAAAATAAGTTTGAAAGAGCAAAGAAAATGTTGATCAGGGTGGGATTCCAGTGATATAAGAATGAACCAGGCCCTTACCGTTCCTTATTACTGTTGCTCCATATTAAACGTATGAAAGCCTATTTCCATAATTGGGACGCAAAGTTCATATGAGGTCAAAATATGGAAGCGATGTTAACAAACTATTTCAAGAAAGGAATCTGAGTTAGATCACATACTGTTTAATATGAATCCTATGTTGAATTGATGACTCTTGTTGTTTTTAGTGGAGGTCATAGGTCATTTGAGTTCAACAGCAGTCAAATTGTGAAAAACCTTGGAAACACAGTATCTCCAGATGGGCAGTTCAGATGATTCTCTCAAATTATAATTAAGTCATTTATGGTCGGCAGAGGTGAACATTTGAGAACCTTGTGAAGACAACATCTCAAGCAGTGAAACTGATGGATCATATTCATTGTATGTGGATACTCTATCACATGAAGCCTGTTGCTTTCATTGGAGGTCAAAGGTCATTGATGTCAGGTGAATGTGAGAACCTTGTAAAACATGGTATCTTACCATGGGAAATTGTCTTGTACCTGTTCTTAGTTTCATGGTGCCTCATAACTAAATAAAAAAGCGCTTATTGCATGTAGTGGAGGTCAAAAGTCATTTGCATTAGCTATCAACAAGTGGAATCCTTTTAAACTCAAGATGTGAATCAATCTTCAGGGGCATCTTATGCCCATTTAAAACAACTAAAGATTATGCCATCGAAGCCTCAATGCATTTTTACATTTTTGGTAAAAAAATCTAAATGAAAAGATTATTTCATATCAGAAGTCAAGCTAAACACATTCACTGTACATGATATGTAAATATGGAAGAAAATGATAATTCCTCCCACAAAAACAAATCTTGAGGAACTTTTTTTGATACAAAAGATGATGATACAAGGACTAATGAAGTGAAGTCTGTTTTATGATTTAAGTCCTCAGATATTTGAATATTTTTAGCTGTGTGGTTTTGCTTCTTTATCTCGCTACCTTCACAGACTCGTTACCATTTGTACCCTCTCGTTTTTTTGTTGTTTCCCCATTTTTTTTACTTATTTAATACAGATTTCCCATTATTCATCTATCCCCGTGGACATCATTTCAACCATAGGCGTCATTATTTTCTCGATTAATCTCTCATTTCTGTTCTGCGTATAACTGTGTTGTTAAGCAGCTGTTTCATTTCTCGTTGATAAAGTGTTTGATGCTTTTGCCATCAATCGAAATTAATCAAACTCTTCTAGTCAAAGTTCACCTCTGTTGACGAAGTAAAAAGTTGTAACTTTTGAAATTTTGAAATTTCCTATTGTCTCTGATTAACACTTATATCAAATTTTCAGCAAAGAAGTGTTGGGAATTCGAATGAAGTTCATTCATCAACCTTCACTTGATTGAAAGAAACAAGACGTTGACCTTTAGTTTGATCGTTTGCCATTTTTAAATTTCACTAATTATTGGTACATTGTGGTTAAATTGTTCATGAAAACATGTTAAAAAAGCTGCAGTGAAGGTTAAAGTTTTTTGTTTAAATTTTTATCAGAAGTTTAAATGTTACATTAACATTTCATGTCAAGAACATTCGTGCAAATTCCATATGCTGAATTCATGCTTTCACATGTTGCTGTTTTTTTTGTTTCAAAGTGACAATGACGAAGAAAGAAAAAATAATTGTTTGCCAAAAAATTGGCATCTGTGAAACTAAGGTCATTCTTTACTGCAATTTAAGGTGCTATCAAAGAGACCTTAGTGTGTGATTTCGTGAAAATCTTGCAATTTTTTTCAGCCTGGTGGAGGTATGTTTTGGGTGGGGTGGGGGAGGGGGTGCGAGGAGGGGATTGGTGGAAGTGTGGTTAGAAATTTCCAAATGTAGAATCTGAAGGTGCTTTCTAGAGGAAATTTTGGTATGACTCATCAAAAATGCAAAGTTACAACATTTGCAATTTAGCTGTTCAGACTGGTTGATAGATTTTAGATGTGGATTATAGAGTTCACAGGATTTAGTTACAGCCACACTACTCTTAATGGGATAATTTCTTGAATAAGTTATCATTAAAAGAGAAAAAGACAGCCAAACAATAGCCATCTTTGGTCTTCCATTGTGAACATTGAGTCAGGATCCCAAGATATCAGGTTAATACTACAATACTAAGATGTCAGGTTAATACTGCGATCCTAAGATATCAGGATAAAATTACGATCCTAAGATATGAGGTTAATACTGCGATCCCAAGATATGAGGTTAATACTGCGATCCCAAGATATCAGGATAAAATTACGATCCTAAGATATCAGGTTAATACTGCGATCCCAAGATATGAGGTTAAAACTATGCAAATCTGTGTTTTTTTTGGGGGGGGGGGGAGTCGGAAACATTTTTGTCTCTGTCATGGTATCGCTAACACTATTTGACAAGTGTATCTCAAATTATCTGAGATTCTCATAAATTTTGTAGTATTAAATATGAATGAGGAACTGACTGATTAATAATATGACCTTTGACATTTGTTAGACTCCAATGATCAGCCGTCGTGTAGTGTCCATGCAGACCCTGTCGGCATCGATGAGCGACGACTCTGCTCAGAGCACCATGAGCAGCGACGACAGCAGCATGAGCACGGACCCGACGGAGACAGGCGACCCCCAGTCAGCTACAAACAACGTCAACTGTCAGAAGATTGTATCCTCTGGGTGGAGGAAGCCGGAACTATCCCAGAAAAGAACCAGAGAAAGGTTACTAAAAGTCTTCCACTCACTCGGCCCTGGCAGTGTCGACCTATCTAGAACCCCATCAGTAAGTCACATTTTGAATAGTTCGATTTGGAATTTGTTCTACAGGATGCCGTGGATCAGGAGAATGTTGATCTTTTTGCCTCAAAACCCAACCAACGTCTTGAATTGCTTATATGACAGAGATCTTTACTAAGGAATTCCCCCACCCCTCCCTCCCCCAAACAAGCTAAGAAATGGTCTTGTTCCATTTAGGCGATGATTATAATAACTAGATGTATCAAAAGTTCATGCAAAGTTTTGCATATCAGTTTGCACATAGTCAATATCAAAGTCCGTGTTTGGTTTTATGCTTATTTACAATGTTGTGACATTTATTTGTTTCCTTGACTAGGTGCTCTTCAGTTCAACGAGTATTGACAAGGATACCACCGGAGGGTCAGCTGAGGGGTCAGGTGATCCTATCAGCATTGAGCCTGACCCCCAAGGAGAGGGCACCGTTGACAGTATCTTTCAGTTCCTCTATCCTGAGGATGATCCTTCAGTAAGTCCCCCAGTTAGACAGTAACAGAGCTCAGAGAGTTGATGATGGTGCTTGTTGAATATTCATAGATGGATCCAAAGGAACTTATAGAGTTGTGCTATAAGAAAACAAATATATAGGTACAATGTTAGGGTTGAAGTTGTCCCATGATGATATCAGTTGAAATATTCATAAGTGTCTAAGCAAGGTCACAGAAATGACCATTTCATCTCAAGTTTGGAATCTTTTCAATTTAGAAAGTCATTTCAGATGGGAAAACCATAGATTACTCTTGGATTAATAAACCCACCTTACTATGACCCGGCCGGGTATGCAACCCGGAACCCCCCCCCCCGATTCTATGCCTCATTGCTTCAATGCTTCAAATGCCACCGCCTTTATCCACTCGGCCACAGCACCAGAAAAGAAACATAGAGACGATGTCAGGTTGAAGTTGTCTCATGGTGATATTAATTGCATATTCATACATGTCCAAACAAGGTTACAAATCCGACCAATAAGAAGAGAACAAAGATACTTACATGTGTGAATAATCATAAGGATCTAAAGTCGCTTTCCAATTAGTCCAATCAGAAGAAGTGACAATATAAACTTTGGTTGAATTTTTCCTTGTGAAATGTTTATATTAAAGTTGAGATGTAACATTGAAAAGCAAGCAGCTTTTCAGGCCACACATTCTATATGTCTGTTTTTTATGTTGCTATTTTCTTTTATCATGTTATTTATTTTTATTTTTAGGAGGATCCATTCGCACCTCTTTACTCTGACAAGGAGGACAGAGAGGATGATGAAGATGACGCAGAGAATGTAAGTACCTGTGACATCACAGTCAACATTTATGAATATTCATGAATGATAAATCCAATATGTTAATAGATACAATAGACCTCAGCTAGGGGAATTCTTTTTGATCTTTACCTAAGATTTATGACTTAAGTCAAAATTTTACATAAATATTAGATAGTTACATGGAAGCTGTATGGCTGCATGGTTACATGCGCAAGGTACAAACCTGCTCATTGCATTTGTACATACTGAAATGATTACAATACTGATAGCCAAAATTTCATGAACATCCATAACTTTATTTTTCCACCAGACTCAGAAAGTAAAAAGCTAATTTTTTGCTTGTGATGGAAGAAACAAAAAATCAATAGAAAATAATTTCGGTTATGTTTTGCTCTCTTTATTAGGTTTCAGAATTGTTCAAAGCTTTATGTTATGTTTTATTTTCTCTTTGGCTGTTTCAGATAATTGTAATTAACCAGTATCGTCAATGTTGCAGTTGTTTTTTGTAATATTTGTTGATATTTATCGATTCTTGCAGGATGCTCCGGTAGATCAACCGGATGATGACGACGACGACACAGAAACAACAAAGAAGGATGACATGGAACCTGTCCAAAGTCGATCTCTTTCAGAGTCATCTAAGTCAAGGTTGGTGTATGACAATCCCATGCCCCCTCTCCCTCCCCCTCCCCCCCCCCTTTCTCCTTCCTTTCATGTGCACAAGAGGTGTGGTGAGTACGATTTGGTCCCAAAATTTGTAAATGGAGCAACTCCTCCCCCCTACCCCCCCTCTCCCGTCCCTCCCATCTCACATATTTCCACCAGTTTGCTTGTCATCATTTCTGGAGAGTCACTGTTTCAACTCCTCCTGCCCTCCCGCCCATCCGCCTCTCCCATCTCACATATCTCCATCGCCAGTATTTCACTTCACACTTTAAATTTCACCGTCCTCCTCTGCAGTCAAGATGACGTCTCGGTGTCCACCCTCTCTCTGGCCCCTGAGCATTCTTGCTTCGAGTACATCGCTGTCGATGAGGTCGAGGAGTCCTGGAGGAGGCATGCCGATGAAGTCGTCAAGGATACTTTCGGACACGAAGCCGTACAAACCTTTCACGTCTTCGCTCATCTCTACAACGTCATGCAGCAAAGATTCTGCAACCTCACCAGGGAGGGCTGTAATTATCTCGGCGATAAGATGAGGGGCGTAGCCCAAGAATTCTATATCCTTTCCATGACAAGTTTTGGGTTTTTTATTTGAGATATATCAAGCACTGTGGAACATGTCCCAGTACAATGGGGGGGGGGTGTCAGCCTGGGCACACATGCCTCTTCATGAATGAAGCTTCTCATCATTGACTGTGGACACTGGGCTAGCCATCCACTCAGTTCAAGATTAGTTTGGTCAAATTCATAGATAAATTTCTCTCTTCTTTTAGAATATAACTTTGCCATCTGTTATTTATGCCATTTTTAAACTATAAATATACACATGATTTCAAATTATTGACTAAAAATGTAGTAATTTGATCTGCTCAGAGAAAGTTGCAGGTCTAGCAATGATTCCTTCTCCCTTTCCTATCTTCTGCTAATTTTTAGATTGTTTGGGAAAAATAACGCGTTGTATTTACGTCTATGATAGAACGGTATTCTTTGAAGTGATACTTTGAAATTACCTTCTTTTTTTTTGAAAACAACCTTTGGTAAAATTCCAGATTTCAGACTACATCTGTCATGATTATCATAGATAGATAAATTTAAATAAGGTAATGGATACGATAATTATGTTTATTGTTTAATCGCAATTTTCATTTTGGGGAAGGAATTTTTAAATGATATATCTTAGTATTTTTTATATGATACACTTAAATGAGGTAATGAATAATGGATGCCATGTAAAATGTTTATTGCTTAATCTCATTTTATTTTATGGAAAATGGGGGGAGGGAGGGGGAGATTGGTGGGGGGGGGAGTGGAAAGAAATGTGCAGAAGGACGGGGCACAAAGAAAATGAGACAAAAGTTCTGCTGCATATTTTTTTTCTTAACCTCTGATTTACTGAAGACCTTAGACCTGTTGTCAAAGCACACAGTATGTCCGTTTGTCTTTGTGGACACGGAAGTCCTGATTGACGGTGGACTTCTACAGAGTCACCAGCATACAGTGATGGAACTCGATCAGCATTATGATACATACATCACCAAGAGAGACTCAACCCATACGGTAATCCATCTGTCTGTGCCTTTCAATCATAAGGTCCCGAGTTTGAGTTACTCCAAGATTAATGTATGTCGTCCAGTTACAGAGTTGTTGACAATTGACAATTCATAATCATGGACGTTAAAATATGAATCTAAAGAGACTGACTTCAGTCAGCTTGCGGCTTTGATAAGCCAATGATGGCTTCTTCACGACTTATTTCACATCGCGAAAGTC
The DNA here is from genome assembly GCA_020650975.1 of Apostichopus californicus. Taxonomy (NCBI): domain Eukaryota; kingdom Metazoa; phylum Echinodermata; class Holothuroidea; order Aspidochirotida; family Stichopodidae; genus Apostichopus; species Apostichopus californicus. The sequence goes on along the minus strand of JAIPMN010001867.1, from coordinate 16,708 downwards.
TCACTCATATTTAGAAGTGCAGTGGTCTGTATTTGCTCTATGAAGTTTGAAGTTGTGTCCACGAGATTGCAGATAGATTAGGGTTATCATATTTCTGTGGTCGAAAAGTGAGACACTGCGTCCCTCGCTTTCCTCAGAAGAAAATATAGGAGTTTTTTAAAGAGGGCTACATTGCATTTTCTGTCAAGCTTGTGGAGCTAAAATGCAGTGATCAGTCAAGGTTTGTTTGTTAAAATATGTTACATCATGCTTTCTAAATGGTCACGTATAAATGATGTTAACAACATGTGTACTTTTGTTGTTCGCTTATCGTGAAAACAGTAATATTTTGGAACATCACAGAGACCCCCCCCCCCCCATAGATCGAGCTAATATAGTTTGCCAACAGGATGATATATTTTTCGTTGCAAAAACGGTTCAATCAGTTGTATGGTAGACACACCTCTATCTAGTCCTAAATGGGGTCATTGTATGTCTTAGATTAAAGCTGTCAAAACATGGGATTGCATGACAGCAATAAACGATACAAATTAAAAAGTTAAATTTCCCAATTTTTCTCTGATAAAACATCCTTGAAATGAAACTAGAGACACTAATGGTTATTCATACGACTGATTAAGGAAAACAACAGTCATGTCATCAAAAAAATAGCAAATTTAACTTTAAATCTTGCCATAAATATGAATATTCCTGGCTCTTGGTAATTTTTTTTAGATATTTGGTGCTGACTAAATATTCTACTTAATCTTTTCCTTCAGTGTTTGGACGATATTAAGTCATCTCTCAAGAGGCAGAGTGTCGCATCTCAGGTAGGTCATTTCTTCGTCATTTAAGTGTTCGATAAATGGTCAGATGACCTATGACCCCTTATGCTTTTGCTGTATCGTCTACAAGCCTTTCTGTAGCTATTGCAATGTATTTCATGCAAAAATTTGTGTATTAGAAATGCTCTAGGCTTAAAGACAATGGCTGATTGGCTGTCCAAGTTATATTTATGACGAGACGTTTGTATAATTTTAACAGGCTTTTCCTCTTTTTTTCTGCATCGAACAAAATTTTGCATCTTATATATAATAACAATGAATGCAACAAATTTTTATAGACAAAGAAAGTTTCTGTTGAACGAAAAATGAAAATTTTGAAGATTTACTAGAATATTGCAATGCATATCAACAATATGTATGTATGGAATATCACAATTTTAGATTTGATCAGTGCATGAGTTAAGAGTTTTAAAGAATATTTTTTCTTCAATTTGTATTCCCTTTGTTTTAGTTTGAAAATTTGTGCTGCATTCAGGCAATACAATGCAAATAAAAATATCCAATTGTTTTTGTTTGTATATTAACGAGCATCCAAAGATGGAAGTGAATCTGTAGTAATTAATAACATGTTTTTAATTTATCCTTCGTTTGGCTTGTCAAAACTGCCAATTGATTGAAAATATCTGTTTAAAGTATATTAAGATAACAGTTCATGAGATATATTGCATTGAAAGTAAAAAGTCTACTTGTGAAAGGTTGGTCCTTCCAAGAAATCCAAACTGAAATGTCTGTTAATTACTGTTGTTGGACATATAGACTCAGTCAACCTAAAAATGTGGTTTTTGACTTTTGGTTTTCTGAACTACTCTTTCAAAGTAAGGAACCAGCTTTCAATGGCAATGCAATGTGACACAGAGTCAGGTTGGGTCCCCCGGGATAATTATATCACCAGACACCATCTCTTTTAAAGTCTGCATTGTTTTCCTTAAGTATGTCATGACAATGGCTTCTTCCCCTTAATTGTCCCCGGGGCGGGGGTACATGTGAGCAGAAGGAGATGACCTATATTACATTTTGTGAAAAAGTTAAACTGGAATGTGATATGCAAGACATGTGTACAATGTACATGTTAGTGAAAAAGATACTATATAATTCTTCCAAAATTTCCTGTTTGAGTTAAAAATTAAGAGGAAAAAATTCCTTGTGGTGGTCTTAAAGTGTAGTCTTCTATGGTTGAGATGGAATTTTTTGTTTTTCCCCTTCCTTTTTGGAGGGGTGTGGGGGGTTTGTCCATGGGGGTTGTGGGGGGTTTATCCAGTCCTTCGTTCTGATTGTCTGTCTTGAGTGGTACAACCCTATTTTGAGAATTCTGAGAATCCTCACTCAAAAGTGATGGATTTATGAAGGGAAAAACATGCTTGATTTTAAAAGCTAGTCTAGTCATTTGGAGAACATGCAAGAGTTTTTGGTCTTTATTAATGATTTTTTTTAATATGAAAATCAAGTTTGGCCCAGAAATCTTTTCCTATGGATTTAAGCCCGCAGCAATTTTTCTTCTAACTTAACAAAGATGTTGTTACTATTATTACAGATGTCTGCAATTTGTGCATGTTAGGTCTCTTTTGATAATATTTTGTGTCGAATGAAAGTGCTTGCAATTAACCAGCATATAGCAGTTGAAACTAACATGCTTTAAAATATATTAAATAACAAAAAGAGATATTATATCAAAGCTGAAATAGAAGAATTTTTGAAGGAGGGGGGGGGGGGGATGTAGTAAAGGAACCCATTCTCTTATATACAGTTTATACCGCAGATCATTAAAAAGCTGGCAAGTAACTTTCAAATCTACAAAATTTTATCATATTGCTTTGTTTAGAACAGGTGGAAAATTCTGTTAATAGTATGTCAATCAATTTTTTTGGTCATTTCTGGATATTCAGTTTTTGATTTGTAGTAGTAGTGATATGGCAGCTTTTGTTAGATTTACACGTGCTCAAAGTTGGTGTCCCATTTCTCTTGCTGATAATAGTGCTAGGAAGTCCTTCAAATTTGAGAATACAAAAACTAACAATTACCAAAAAATATTCTGTATCTTGAAGCAGGTGATATCTCAATTGTGTCTGTATCGCAATCGAAAGATGAAAAAACCATTTTGGCTCAAAGAATTATTACAATGGTGGTTAACGAGGAGAAATCTTTGAAAGACAGAGTGATTTCCTTAAATTGGGGAGCATAAAAGGAGGTGGCTTTATCTACTATTGCATTACATATTTTTCTGCTTTCTAATTTTGACAATTTTTCTAGAATATTATTGCAGCGTCCAGGAATAAACAGGTCAGGCGAATAACATCATATACTAGAAAGACTCTACTGCACCTCTGCTGTTATAAATATTAACATATTAACATTTATTAGCTTTATAATAATAGTACAATAGGATCTCATAATTCAAAAGATAAAAGATATAAATGAATCAGAGATGTCAATATAATAGCTTACTATGTAAAGCATACGTTGCTGGTTTACAAAAATTTTTCGAGTTTGGTTGGCCATTCTTTTTTCCCCAAGCCGTACCAAAATAACTCTGGATTAAGAATGCAATTGATCAACATAAGACACCGTACTAGATTTTGTTTATATATTTGGTTCGTCAAATGAATAGTTGATGATATGATTAACGTTTAGTCACCCATATATGTAAATAAGATAACTGAACTAGAGTTAACCATTTGTGATGAACAAATTGGAAAATTTCAAAAAGATTAAATTTTCAAAAAGATTAAATTTTCAAAAAGATTAAGATTAAAATTTCAAGAAGATTAAAATTTGACAATTTCAAAAAGATAAGACTTTTCACTTAGTTAGGTGAGATGAAACTTGATGATGATAAACAATAAGTATAAAACTTCAGTATCAGATAAGATTTAAAAAATGTCATGCAAATCAATTCAAAAGGCTTCATATACATGATTCATGAACCTCCATGGTAATTTAGATTTTGCTGACATTTTGGAGAGAGGCAAGATAATTGAACGAAAAATGAGGGTGGGGGAGGGGGTGATCCCTTTTAATATGAACTTTCTGATACAACATGTATTAGTGACAATGATATATTGTAAACACAAATCCTGCATTGCAAATCATAAATGTGCATTTGAAAACAGGAAACAACAAAAATTGCCTTGAAGAAAATGACAAGTTTGTCCTTTTGCTGGGACTCTGATGTCTGTTTTTTGTATAAAATGATGGACTATTGAGAGTATTTTAAGAAAGCCTACAGCAAGCAAAAAACATGTATGAATACCAATACTGTACTTACCTAGTCTTACTGTACCCAAAGAGGAAGGAGCTTTTTGAGTTAATTTTGGTAAACCCTTTGCTGACTATGTCAATAAGCCTCTTAACAAGGCAGTTCATTAGCTAGAATAAATAAGTTCTGTTTTCAAGGAATGAATAAAAAGTGTCTGGGTGACATAATGTTTCGTATGCATTGTAATCATGAATGACTCCTTAATTAATGTTTTGATCAAACGTTGTAGAAGGGTTCTTAGTTTGATTAATTGCAGTCTTATTGTTGAGTGATGTTTACTAGGTTTGGAGAAGTTGACGAACAGCCCCCAAGAAACAGCTACTAGGCGATATGCACTGTGATTTGTGGGGTTGTATTTAATACTTATATCCTACACACTCAGTATTAGGTAGATAATAACAATGACCATCATTGGTGTGGGGTCTGAAAACGTAGATAAATTCATAATAAATTATTTGTAGCACTCACCAGAACACAAGCTTTGATCAGGGTGTATTGATACATGTCATTAATACACTTATTTTTATGGGTATTTTTTAAGACTGCTGTGTTTATTAATATTTCTTCCTAACAGCAAATCTATGCAGGTTCAAAGTAGTAACAACAACAACAACAAAAATGAAACCTGTTTTTTTTGTTTATTTTTAACCTTTCTTTTTCTCAGGATGTAATACACATAAACTCAGTAAGTAAATGGAAGTGGTCAGTGTATTTATATCACATGTGTGCTCCCTGCTGGCTGTTACAAAATACAAACATGCATGGCTGTCATAGCAGATACCTAGCTATAATTTTTTTATCCACATCCTTATAGGCATGCTCAAATCTTTTTTGACTGTTCGTGAATTTAAAGATTAGAATATTTTCCGATTCTGAACGTTCATGCACTTCCACAGTAGGAAGAGTGCTAATATAGAAGCCTGAATTCAAATTTTAAAGATAGAAATCATGCCTGATTTGTTTTCCACATTGGCTAGGCTATTAGCGTCCACTACAGTCAATCAATACTACCTGAGCAAGTCTAAAAGTGTTATGGAATTTAAACATCTCCCTGCTAGCTTTCAATTTGCTGTCAAAAGATTGTTTGAGTATTTATTTTTTTTTTTCATATTTTTTTTTTTTCAATCGTAGTTAACCAAATCAGTTTCATAGTTTCATCCTTTTGTACTGTTTAGTATATTTATTTATTTTTTACTTTTTTTGCTGTTTCATATCAGTGACTAGATTTTTTTTACCATGTTATTAGAAATATCTCATTTTCAAGCCATGAGTCACCTATCTCTTCAAGTTAGTTTACCTTTTTTTATTATTTTTTATGTATTTATTTTTTTGCTTAATTCGTGTTCTCTTCACAGATTTAAGTCTCAATTCAACACCATTATTTCACATTTTTCGTCTATCTTTCCTTTGGGCTGTCACTACTGTAACGTTTGTTCCTTAAAACCATCATATTAAAGACAGTAGCATCTGAAACAGGAATCTTGAGAGATTCTCACTTTGTGATGCAAACCTACGGATACACCAGTCTATTGGCCTTCATTACTATACAAATTACATTTATCGTGTTCTATCATTCTTGCAGTCACATTACCATTGCTCATCACCTCAGTGCCCAATTGCAGTGTTCCCCTCCCCTGTCCCTGTCCCTTCCCCCTACCCAACCCCTTACCTCTCTCACCCCAAACCCCTTTGCATTTGTGATTCCCTTCCATTTCTGTAGAAAATAATAAAACACAGACCAAGTATAATTTCTCCTTAAAAGCCTATGGTTTCCCAAAATATTCTTTATGATTGTTCTATTGTATCTCATGAAATGTTATCTCTATGGTCAAATCCCTCCAAAACTACACAATGTCCAAACCCGTGGGTTGTGGGTGAACCTGTCATAAACATCGTAAATGAACCCAGTTATTCCAAAAAATATACTATAATAAATCTATTTTAATAATTAGTTAAACGAGGTTCTGTTTAGTCTTGGGACGTTTTATATTGCAAGGTTCATCCAAGGAACTACCAGCTCTGAGATGCATAAAGAAAAATATATATACAGGTGTCTTATGTTTGTCTGCTTGGATGAAACCTACTTATTTCATTGATTGTGCCATCCGTACAATTTACAGTAATATTTCATTTTCTTTGTCTTGTGTTTCATATGCTGGTTTACAATATTAATATTTAATGAAAGTTGTTGAGTTTTTTAGTGTACCCTAAATCCAATAATATAGTGTCAACCTTAATAACATGTTTCCTCTTGTCATTGTATATCAAATAATAGGTCTTAATGTTTATTGTTGTCTCTTTTGATGTTATTATTATTTGTTATTTTCTGTTTGGATACTCAGTGAATTATAGTTTTCTTTTTGTGGTGGCTAGTCTGTCTTGAATTTATGCCAGTATCCCTCACCCAAACCTTCCATTTTGTGACTTTCATCTTATACATTTTCTTGGAAAATTTGGTTTCAAGTGAGGGCACAAAAGTGGACAGTATTTCCAAGGTAGAAGGTGCTATTTTTAAATAGTATAGGACAATGGCATCTCAGTATTGGTACAGGCATATCTGAGAACATTGAGTTTCAATTCCAACCCCCCCCCCCC
>JAIPMN010001866.1:59653-82285 GCA_020650975.1 Apostichopus californicus | reverse complement strand
GTAAAGACCTCTGGAGATTAACTGTCTTGTACCAATTAAGGCTAAGACCTCACCAATGATTCTTTCCATTTCTAACAGTAGACTAGAATCAGTCCTCTTTAAATGGTGATGGATTTCTACCACCACCAATCATTGGAATTACTGTTGGGAATCAAACCCAACACCGTGCTTCAATAATGTCTACAGACACAAAATAATTACTCTCTCTACCATATCTATTGACATCCTTCTTTGTTACGATTTACTAACCCACCTTTTTGCAACAGTCATAATTTTATTTTAATTGACCCACTTCTCAGCCTCCCACATGGAGTGCAGGGTGTTTATAATTGTTACAAATTTCATTGTTTCTCGAAAACATTCATTAAATCATTCTAGATGAGAATCCAAAATGGATCAAACATGACACTTTTCTCTTCCATCTGTCTTTAACATCCATTCTGTAAACTTTACTCTACAAAGTGACTCTGAACACATCCCTGTTAGTCACTTACAAAGTTATCTTTATTTTAGACCACTTGAAACTAAACCCCACTTTCCTCTGGGGATATGAAATGGTTGCTAATAGCTACGTATGTTTCCAGAAAGATTAAATGTGCATGACAAATCAGTTGCTGCAATTTTGGTTGGAACTGTCTGTTGCGGTTAGGCTGTTCTCAAGTTATTAGCCAGTGAAATAACACTATGTTAATACACAGGGATCATTTATTGTTGGGACTTCTCCTAACTCTGCTGGGATGGGAGTTTATAAATTTAAGTTGGCCCCATCAAAGGAGGTGAGATTCCTCTTCTAGCTTGAACACTGAGTTACAAACCACAGTAATGCATTTTAATGAGAGGCACAGGCATAATGGTGACTTTTCACACAGTGGAATCCTGATCCCCTGAATAGATCTTTATACAATAGGCAAAAATAGCTGGAACTAAAGCCCACCTGTAAATCCTCCCAAAATGATCAGGATACTTAAGGGGCTACAAGTACAGAAATTTGAAGACTTTAGTCAAATGGTGAACAACAAAAGATGTCTCCATGGGAACCAGATGTTAAGATTCGAACAGATAACAAAATCCAGTCTGACCAGTAGTGACCGGTCATTGAGGGTAGGGTGTTCATTGTTTGAAAGGTTATCAGTTCACTGTAACTAGACAAGGTAGATTCTTGGTTGAAACCAATAACAACTGCCAGAGGTCCCACAGTAATTAGTGATTTACTAATTGTCATTTTGTCCAGTATGTACAGAAAAGTTGCACCTGCAGACTTTTGATGTGTATGATCTAACTTGGTGCAATAGTTGAGAAAACAAGTTTTGAAGTCTTTATTAAGTTAATTTTCCCAATATTTAAGTTCCTTTAATGGTCCAGTGTGCCACCACCAAATTGAACATAGCAAAAATCAACTTCATAACTTTGCGAATGGTAGATTATGAAGGAAGAGGTTTTGGTGATGAAGTGATGGGCATTGACCCAGACGAGGGTAAATGGAGGGCACAGTGCTAAAATGTTACCTGTTAATAGGCTAGGCAGATGGGAAAGTGTAATAGTACATAGAACAGTTTTTAATACATATTTTAGCCAAATTTGAAAGAACAATGAATGCACTAGCATGCACACTGCATAATTTTTTTTCCCTTCTTTATTTTTTATTTACCAAATATATGTACAACAGCTGTCAAATGATGTATGGATTTTATACTTATTAATATTCCTGTAAATTGCTAAATTGCAGAAACAAGGAGATGAAATTGTCAGTACTATATAGAAACCTTTACTTTATCCAGTCCTCGTTCTTAGAATTTGACAAATGAGCTAATAGCTAATGTTGTTGTTATGGTAACCAGAATATTGACTGTTTTAAATTTGCATTTTGTATTGTTTTTGCATACATGTTGAAGGTGAGGGATAAAACTGTGCCATGCTGTACTGAAGGCAGTGCAGAAAGTTTGTGTTTCAGAAATGTGTTGTTTATTTGATAACTTTTCATATTAGTGCTTAATAGCATCATGACTAGAAAATTTGGCCAACTTTGACGGTCATTAGTAATGACCCCCAAGTTTCAACATACTAAAATCTGCTGGAAGTTTACAAATGCACTTTCAAAGAGGCTCTGATAGTACAAAATTATTCCCAGTCATGGAAGATTATATTATAAAGGCAAAATTCAGTATTCCCGTGTTAATAATACAGTAAATACATTTATACAGTAGTTTATCAACACTGATTCAGTATTTCAGTGTTGATAACTATAATACACACATATAATACATATGGATTTTCCAACTCACTACAATATATAATTGAAATTGTAGTATCTACTGTTAGAATGGACAGTAAAATGCTTGATGGAATTTTAACAAGGGTTTTTTATTTTTTTTCTATGAGATCAGCTGGAATATTGTGTAGCGATTCTGAAGGCTTTGAATTTTTCTTTTATATATAGTATAATACCTGACTGTGTACAAATACTGTGTAAAATAAGACTTAACAGATCAATAATTCCCTGGAGCTGCATACATACTGTCTATGCAATACGACATGAACTACTTTTACGAAATAAGTTTTTTTTTGCTTCCAGGTTCCAACTTACAATCACTTTGCTTAATGAAAGGAAATGAAAAAGAATAAGTTAGTGAAATTGCTTATTTAATACTACCCATGACCCACATATGAAATGATAGAGGAAGAAAAGAAACATAACACTAACACAGCACATAGTCGTGTACATAAGAGCATCAATTCACTGAGAAATATTTGCAGAGTCAACATAACCATGACAGGCCAGTATTTGTACTGACTATACGTATATAATCGATTCTGGAACCCTCCAGCAATCATTCGATTTAGATTTCACCACATTTGTGTTATTTTTCCTTCCTTAAGTCTTTGCACATCACTTACTTTTCCGAACAGCAATTGCTCAAAAAGAATACACCAATTCATTCTTCAAAATTTCCTTGTTTCTTTTATATTCTTCCTCTGTGGGAGGTTGGAGGGGGGGGAGGGGGGGGGGGGTGTAGAAGACAGAACAACAATTTGACTTTACAATTAATTACTTACATTAAATGGTGGTATTCGAGTAGCATTCATCACCAACTAATGAAATAAATGTGCAATGTTTGAATTTCAGTCCAATATTCCTAGTTATGAATTCTGCGCCAATGTTCTGTTCATCTTTGCTCCATTTAGCAATAAGTACAACTAACTGCGTAATATGATTTTAAACTCTACATCATGTCACGTCTTTCTTGGCTATTAGATCTGCAAATGTTGAAACATTCCTTCCTCTGTGATAGTTAAATGGCAGAGTTGACTATCTTGAGTCGATTTGGTAGACTGCACTGACATCCTCTCTCCGTTAATGCAGTACTTATTACAGTGTGCATGATATTGCGTTTTATGGGTAATAAACGACTCCAAAGTATGTATTTGGAATATTCATCAAGCTATACCTAGGTCTACGTGGTTGGTAAAGCATCTCCGCCTAAATCAAAATGGAAATAGCAATGTGAACATGGCCGTAGAGTATCGCGTTCTTTGACGGTCGATTGACCGTATGAATTTGTTAAATGACTGTATTCAAAACAATGCACAGTATATTAAATGAAAGCAGAAACACAAAGAAGTCTCAGGAACATGCAGGAAACCCTTGGTACGGAAACCAGACCAGGTCAGCTAGGGAATTCTGTTTGGTCCGGTTCTTATATACAGAACCAGATGGATGCGCAATACTTTGATATTATTTGTGTATATTTTTCATGTCATTTCAACTTGAAGTATTTGCCTCACTTCTGCTTATTATTTGGTAATTACTTCATACTAAGGGAACAGACAAGAACCGTAACAGGGAAGTATTTTAACTTCTGAATGGTAGAACCGGAAGGGGAATTGGGCGGTGTCCCATAAAGTGAGGGCGCAGTGCTAAGATGTTCCAACAATGTAGTTTAGGTAGATAGGAAAGTGCATACAGTTTGTTGACTGGGAGACAGGTTATAACAGTACAGTGAAGATAGATGGCAGTCACAGCAACAATCAAAACTTGATTACATCAACTGAAAAACAGATGGTACCATACAGTACTAATCAAAGCTCTATGAGAGCTTGATTTGCACCACTCAAAACTTGATTGCACCAACTGAAAATAGATATAGTACTAATCAAAGCTTTATGAGAGCTTGATTGCACCAATCAAAACTTGATTGCACCAACTGAAAATAGATATACTGTAGTACTAATCAAATCATTATGACGGATTGAAAGCAAAAATTGATACTTGATTGCACCAGTGGCGGAGCTAGGGGTATTGGTCAGGTTGGCGTGGAGCGTACAGAAATTTTTTGAGTAAAAATACTCCCTAGATCACCGGAAATGACCCTTTCCCGGCCTTGCTAATTTGCAGATAAACGCAGAATAAATAGGTGTCATAGCCATTTTGTCAGAAAATTACACCAACAAAATGTGACAAATGTCAATAGGTATTTGAGAGCGCAATAAAAAAGTCAATAATCACGAATAAGTCTAAAGTGGTAAAAAGCTGAAAAGGGCGACATGTAGTCCATTTGAGTCCGTCAGGGGGGGCATCCGTCCCCTTTGACTGTATGGACGCTCCGCCACTGGATTGCACCAACTAAAGCTCAAATTATATCAACTGAAGCTCAACTGTTCACCAATCAAAGCTTGACCAACCAAACCGAAGCTTGATCACACCATCAAAGCTGTGCATGCCATGTTTCAAAGCTTGATCATACCAAACGAAGCTTGTTCGAATCATATAAAGCAACAATCAGTACCATAGTCCATTTACACACTAAATTTAACCACAGAGTTTAGTCTGTGCTTGATCATTCTAGATTCTAAATTTTTATCATAAAAAAGCCCAATAAATGAAAGTCAACCAAGTATATTTTGCTTACCATCACCAGATTCTAGACCTCCTAACTGAATTTACCCCTACAGCTAGACAGACACGAGATGTATCTGTCGGAATCAATCACTCCACTTGTCATGAATAAAATTGATTTAACATCAAGTTTACTTCCATAAGAACTAAATCTCTTTCCTTTTCTTATCAGCCTTGCAGGAAATATCATCCATTTCTACTGCAAATGCCTCAAAAAGTAAACTCTTCCTGTCTTTACACTGCAATACTTTCTGTCAGAAGAATATATAACAAGTTCAATACTACAGTTTATTGTACAGCGATATGTCAAATAATCGTTGCACATTTTAAACTCAACGACCCTGCGGATAAAAACAGCAGCAAGTTGTGATCCAACCAACGTTGGTGATACACAGAAATTGTTAAATGTTTCATTTATATCACGTGTGTATCATGAACATGACCTACCAGTTTCTTGACTTTAAGACATGTTACTCCTTAAAAGCAGCTAAGTTTTGAGTTTGGTCGTCAAGTTTTCCAACCTACCAAGAATTAATCAAAATAACATTACAATTTGTTTTAATCAAATAAACGTTAAATGGGTACGTAATAATAATTACAGAATCCTCAACATATTTGAATCTGGGACACTTTGCATGGAAAGATACTAAACAGTACTAAACAACATCAAGTTCATAGTTATTGACCATTAATCCCTTTTTCAAATGAAACTTGGCTAGTCAAGCTAATTGAGCTTTATTGATATGATTGTTGTATAAAACAGAATGATCAAAAAAAATGATCAAAACCATCTCAAAATGGTGCTTAAAAGTTGAACATTTTGAAGTGGGTTTTAATTTGTTTCGTGTTGAACCAAAGTCATTGTAATATTCACACATACTTGTAAATACATCTCAAATCAACTATTCTTTAAGTGATATTCCATACCTTCCACAGTAATTAAAGAGTTTATTTTACTTAAATTTAAACCAATTAATCGAATGCATAAAATTTTGTGTCCATTGTCCAACAAAGTTAGTGTAATGCTTTATTTCAAGAGCAACCCTCATCTCAATTTCACCATTCCTAAATGATATTGAAGAAGAGAAAGTTAACAGATTTTTTCTTTGGGATGGGGGGGGGGGAGAGGGAGGGAGAAGAGGATATTTTAAAGTCTGCTTGTATTTGTTGATCTTTCAAGAAACAAATTAGAGCCAACTATAATCCTGTTGATGATTATTTATTATTATTATTTGATTTGCTGGTCTATTTTTGACAAGGTAGTGAAAACACTGCCTACCAACATCTTACAGGTGAGTTGATAACCTGGTCAACAACACATGGAAATGCTTGCAACAAATCAATAGAAGGATTCTCTTTGAATGTATGTCAACAACACCACTCTTTCTGTGCAAAAGGCTGAGGTACTGTAGTAGTACTACACTTTAATTGCAAAAAAAAGAAACAAGCAGATCATAAGAAGGCATTCAAGAGACTTTTTTGATTGGTTATATTTAATATACGTGTACTTTTCTTAGAATTGTAATATACCACACTTATACCACACATATATGTAATTTAATTAGAATTAGTAGTATGATCCTTGAATTATACCACACTTTGCTAACATTACTAATTGCGATTGATGTACCAGGGAGCACCCTGGATATACCAAGTAAAGAGATTCATGTAAGATGTGAACTTTGACACTTCAGCCTTTACAAGGTCTTCCGATTATCATCAACCTCCAAAGAGCTCAAGTCGAACCCTTGATCTCCATTGAACAATATGTCATCTTGAATTCAACATAGATTATACAGTAGACAGGGGGATCAAGTGTCTCAAGGGAGGAAAGGAGGGGTGAAAAGTCTGAAATTTTCTCAACATATTCAACAAAGAATCCCAAGGTACCTCTTACTTGGCATAGAGTACAGTACAGTAGTTACAGTACTAGTCAAATATCTATGTAGTCACAGACCTCTTAGATATAGAGCCATGTTGCCACACATATCGCAACACAGAACGTGTTTGTATAAAGAATCTTCAAATTTCAAAATGAAGGGAATTTTTTCTTTTCTGTTTTTGGCATGAAGTATTTAAAAAATAAAATATGCACTCCATGGTATGACAAAGAAATTTAAAAAAAATATATATCTAATAGAAAGTATGTAATAACAAACATTTAACAAAATTGAAGTACTGTCGAGTCCAATGAGGATTGTACTGTACATAAACTTCAAGTTAAGGACAGAATATTTACATCGTCAAGGTAAACAAACATGCCTTCCTCTTGGATACAGTGACTTGTGATTGACCTTCTATCATAGCTTGAAGCTGTCATTAGTGAGTTCCAATCGTTGTTTGTCTTATTGATTTCAATTACTTGTTTAGATTCCTCAGAGGCCATCTCAATCTTTCGTTTATTTGAAAAACTTCAAATTTTTCACCACACCGAGGAAACTATTCCCCAGGTCTTCTGAAACTTCTTTCGTGATAACGTGGCATGCCATAAACACCAAACGTTGTTTGGTCCGTGAGAATAGCTACGTAGCTACTTCTGATAAAGTTTGCTAAAACTAATGATTGCATTATAATCTACTCTACATCTCAAGAAAGAAGAGGGCTATCTGTTCATAAACACCATCAGTGCCTCCAGTCTACCACTGCGCAGCAACAACTTGGCCATGTACTTGGATGATCTGTGTCACACCACAAGGACCGCAACTTGGCACGCATGTGACATTTGTAGATCGAATCCAACAAGGGCGAGTTCTCCCTGATGATCCTTCCTGCATGTTTTATGATGCTGTCCAGACTTCTTGTCCTCGTGTTTGAAGTTGTTCCCATCCAGCATGTGACACAATAAGACCATATATACAACACAGATAATTATTGAGAGAATTATTATTAAAGAATTATAGCAGAATGATACGAGCTGCATTCTTACAGAAAACACCTCTCAATCTAAACAGTTTAGATATTCACTTTATATAATGTGATCTCTGATATGCTCTTTTAAAGACTAAATTGATGAATACTGATGACAAGATGGCTTCTCAGTACAGGCCTACTTCCATTCTTTATAAATTCTAATAACTCCAAAATACGTTCTTTTAAAGGCATTGAAGACTCGCCCAAACTGCGTGCCGCCCTCTGAAAAAGTTAGCTTAAAGTTGCTTGCAAGTGAAGTTTTCTTCTTGTCACTACAAAATGCAGACAGTGATGAAACGTGATACTGTACCTTGTTATCTTTTATCTGGACCTGATATCAGGGAGTTCCATAACAACTCCCTGCTGATTGAGATGTCCATCGCTGCTATGTACACTGTGTTGTGGGTATTGACCGTAGCTGCATGTAGTGACTGTTCACTAGTGTCTAATTATCGACGGTAGCAAGTTGTGTGTGTATTTCTGGGATTGATGGTGGTGTCTAACACTTCTGTTACACCTCATTCGAAACTAGGTCAGTTACCGGTCCGGCATCAGACGTTTCTTTGTGCGCGAGTCTTCACACCCTTTAACTTCGTGTACAACACAGCACCCTTGGATGACTTTCAACACCTTTTTTCCTTGCTGCATTTGCAACACATTAATGCATAAACATGTCATTTGAGGCCATAAAACCCTTATGATTTCCTACTGAGTTACTTTTGTGTTGCATCTCAGGATCTGTCCCAATGTTCTGCATATTACAGTATATAGACGATTCAGTTTACTTGATTAACCTTAGCTATTAAAAGCCTGGTCATCTTCTCAACAATTAAAATTTGGGAGGAAAAAAGGAAAGTTGGGCTGATAGCACTGTTCTTTTTTCAATGCTCTGTAAAATATGAAAATTCAAACTGTGCCTAAAAGGTCTCCTTAAATAAGAGAACATTGGACATTTAGCAAAACTGAGATATGAGGAAGAACAGCCTAACAGCCTTGGAAATTATCAGTACTGGAATGTTGAATTTCAAATGGTTATTCCCATAAATTTGACCACTTTTCATATTTCAGAACTTGAAAAAAACAATCATTGCAGTTTATTACAATGCTGCAAATTGGAACCCATTTCATTTATAACGCATTTAAAATGCAAACGTCCAAATATCACAAGTGCCAACCGACTTAAATCTGACAGATGTGCAAGATTTACAAAGACCTCGGTACAACCTCCTCACACACAGCCAGAAGGTTCATAATTTTCTCCTGCCGACACGCTGGCCAATAGACACAGAGACCGTTGTCGCTATGTCGAGATCAAGGTACAGTAGTCTAATTGAATACATCAGCCTTGCACGCACATTTCCGTAAAGAAGAAAAATAGCAACGGGCAACAGTTTGCACTTCCATCCGAGTGAATTACTAATTTGAAAACTACAGAGCAGATTTTTTCTGATTTTTTTTTTTATCAGTGCTTGAGTATTCATAACCTATAGCTAACGGTGAAACACGAAGGCTGCGCAATCATTCCAATATTATTCTTTTTCTTTTTTTCCGGGGGATATGTACAGTGAGATATAATCAGCTACGGGAGTGAAAAGCAAATTTGAAGAAGGAATGATAACGAGATTTCAAATTTACTTTAACATTTGTAAAGCTGTGTACTTGGTAGATAAGATCAGACTCTGATTTGGTAAACAGAGAGGCTAATTAATTCAGAAGATATCAAGAAATGTTTAGGTGTTCATGAGTGCAGCTGTGACAGATGCTGTAGGGAGGTAGTCCTCTATAGAAACTGTTGTACTGTACATCTTTTTCCCGGACTTTATGCGGCGACCGAGAGATGGATCCACGGATTTAAGTCTGGCGTTTATATCTATGAAGACTATAGTGGACTACAGTATGTCAAGCATGGCTAGATATACAAGCCAAAGCGAGAATGCTTAGTACAATATGTTGATGTCAGGTGGTGATCACTGCGAGCAATACTGTGTATTTTTGTCACTAGTTTGCAACGTTTGTATCAAAATTTACCGAGTATCAGCTGTATTATTGTTCACGTAATTATGATCACAATTATCTTACAGGCCCCATACATGTGCCAATTTTAAATTATGTAGTTATTAAATTCACATTTGACCCTTCCAGATCAATGATTCAAGATGAATAGTAACCACAAATCTTCACTTATTAGAAAGGAAACTTGCATGGCTGTATACAGTGCTCAACCTTAATTTATCCCTTTTGCTACTGATGGGTCCTCACATCCCTCTGTACTCTGTACAAAATTAAAACACTGGCCTGCTGTGCCTGTGCATGAGCCCCCTGGGTCTGTATTTCAAGTCTCATTTGAGCCACTGTAGGTGTCTTTCATTATCACTGTCTGAGTCAATATCAAGTGCTACTTCCTTATTATTATCTACATCAATTATCTGAATCATTCTTGTCCCAAGGCTCCCAAGCTATACTAGGCACTGACCCATCATGCAGTAAGTGTAACATTAGGACTAGTCCCAGTTATACTAGTGTGTGGTAGGTCATTGGGCCAACCTGTATGTGCATACAACACCATACCTACTGTAATGTAGCTAGAGAAATATCGTCCTCAGAATCAATACGCCTCTGATTCACAATATTGTTCAGTCGCGCAGTTCTTTGTCTTACATGGGAACGTGTAACAGCTTTGCAGTAATTACTATGCTCCTAAATCGATGTCCTGCTCCACGCTGTCCTGGTCAGTAATTGAGACACTATCTTCAATTATTAAATTGCTGTATTTTTTGCTTGTTTCTTTTTTCCTGAGGAAAGGCGCTAGGTTGTCAAAAACTACTATGATTAGGCGACTCTATATGCAAAATCTATCCTCTACTATCCTGTAACGACCACAAAACACATTAAACAATGGTCAGTTTTAAGCTGTTCATACTGAGGTCTGGTTGAACCCAGTGCCCGTTAATCGTGAGCTCCTCCAATACATGTATATATGGTTATAGTCAGAGTATGGGAGGAACTCCCGTACAGGTACTGACAGGGATAAAAAAAAAATTATACAGGGATTACGGGATACAACAGAAAGAAGTTAAGATTCAATGAAAAAACTTACTTATTCTCAATACCATCATGCCAAGAACACAAACTTCAATACTAATATGTGCTACAGTAGATGGCTACCGGGTGCACACAGTACAGTGCCTTCCCCTGATTTGGATAATTCATCACACAAGGCACACTGTATCAGTCATCTACGACACATATTCCAATCAGAGTATCTGGGATTAAGTTGCATGACTGCACTAAATAATTTGTAATGAACTCAGCTCTTACATTTGATAACCTAGGAGAGCACTCTGAGAGTTCTTACTTAAATCATGAAGAAATGCTGCCTTTGAAGAGCTATCTTCTTAAGATCCGAAGGAGCTGATCTTCGATAAATGGATCTCAGCTATATGGACTATACATTTCCAACATAGCGACAGTTTGCTCCAAGTGCTCCAAGCCACTTTACAAAATATGGAGGAAACTTTGTAATCCTCATAGGGGAACTATAGCCCTTCCATTCGGCACCTTCCAGCGAGCTTGTCAATTTCTTTAACCTGATTTATCCTTGTTTTTTCACGTGCCTATTACGCTTACCCTCGTTTGCATGCATTTAGCAATTTTTTGACCCACATGCATCCACAGAGGCAATCCTGTGTGAGAATACTAATTAAGTCTGCAATAAGGAGGAAGGTAAGGAACGATAGAAAACATCTCCCCGATCAATTCAGCACACGATTTCAAGGGCATAGACTTACATATGCTACCTGTCAAAGAACTTATAAAACCATGGAAGTAACTGACATTTTTCTCACTGTATTCGATAAAATCCTTGATGGCTCTCAGCCCTAGGCAAGTTGACGACGGCTCGGTTAATTTCCATCCTTTCTTGGCCACCGAAATTTCTCACATTTGAAACAAACAGGGTAAATGCTCACAAGAGAAGGTTTAACATATCTATAGTCTATTAGTGTATACATTGTCAACTATAAAAGAAAATAATACACATAAATACTGGAGTGGAGAGATTATCATTCCAGGGGCAGCTAAGGAAATAATAGGATGATTTATAAGCACACTATAGCTGTAGCTCCAGAGTGAGAAATACACAGAGGACAGTAAGGAACCAGGCCCAATTCTGAACCAAATTTATAATTATACAGTGGCATTTGTAGTACTTAGGGATAATACACAAATCTGAAAGACTTACTGTAGACTTACTGTAGACTTACTGTAGACTTACTGTAGACTTACTGTAGACTTACTGCAGACTTACTGCAGACTTCCTTTGTAAACTAATATAAAGAACTAAGAATCAAAGAGGATGGAATACCTAATTAGCAAGAATCAGTAAAGACATTGCAAGTTTCAGAATGGTAGATTTAGAAGGAAGAGGACATTGACCTGAAGAGGTCGGCGGGGTCAATGGGCAAAAAATATTAATTGTTGTCAGCTAGGTAGGTCAGAGTGTGTAGAGAACATGTAGAGTATTGGAGTTAGGCAATAAAAATAAAACTCTATTACCATACGTACAGGATGTCCACATCAACTGGCGACCAGTTTACTTTAATCAAAAATACCTTCCATCATGTTTTTTTTGACAGCCTAGCTTACAGTGTTATCAAGTCCAGTCCAGTATCATACAGTGGCAATGATCAAACTTTCAGCAAACTTTGCGATTGTCACAGCTTATTCTTAATATTAAAGTTTCCAGTTTTGGGAACAATCCAGCACAGTTATAAGTATTGTAACGCTGTTACTGTAAAGAGGTGATGGAATAGGAGTTCTGTGTGGACAGTGTGGAACCATTGTGGTAGTTTAAATCCCCTTGGAAATTGGAATTATATATAGGAAATCTCTCCTGGCATTAAGTAAACCAGTTGAAATTGTTGGCAGATTATGGCTTTTGGGGCTGTTCCTATTGATCAGCATGTGGTATCACGCTTATCCTGGGATTGTGATGTAACACATGTGATATTTTCTATGTGATCACATTCATCTCTGTAAAGGAGTACAATTGCATGGGGATGGTAGGAAATTAGGAATGCACTGTAGTATTTGTGTATTATGTCTTAAAAGCTAAGCTGTAGGGTAAAGTTCATCATTTGTATACATGTGGTATTTCCACGTATTGTTAAGGGATTTATATAAAATGCATTACCTGGGAGGGACAGGGCTAGTCTACTCTGGTTGCTGTTGGACGAAACACTCTTGATGGTAGGCTTCAGGGCCACATAGCCTCAAGTTTGTACCACATATCCAGTATAGACACTTAACCTTACTGTAAGAAGTTCTTTTCAATATATCGCTGTTAAAAATACCATCACTCTCTGGCCAATTACAATACTACACCTTAGGCCAAGAACCCTGAATCGGCTGGCCGGCGCTACTCACAGAGGATAGTGTTAACAGTATTAATGATAATTGATCATGTTGCTTGATCAGAATCCAAATGCCATTACTCCATTTATCAACAAATGAAATGCCCAAACATTCACGCCTTTATACACACGTTGTTCTCCCATTATCAGAGCATGTACTCCACACAGTGATGCTACTGTATGTCCCTCGGAAACTATTTATAATAAGTTTAGGGGTATCCTTTAGGGAGGACAATCAAGTTAAATTTATCTATAGTATCTATCTATCTAAACTTGTTATGATTCTAAAATTCAACCAAGGCCTCTAGAATCAATAACCAAGAAGGAATATGAAGACACATCTGTTGTTAGTACTGCTTACTGTAAGTACTATCCGACTCTGTGTGCTGCAGGTCAGTTTTCTATGAGGCACATCTTGTTTTCTTTGTGCTGTATTTAAAACTATAAAACCTTTTTAACTAAGCTCATCTTTTCTCCATTTTTTGTTGCTTATATCTCCATCTTTCAATCTACTTTGTTTCTTTCTGTTTGGCTTGTTTTGTTTTTCTCTGGAAGGTCATGGTTGGGGAGGCAGGTCTGTGTGCTGCAGGTCAGTTTTCTATGAGGCACATTTTGTTTTCTCTGTATTGTACTTAAAACTACAAACCTTATTTAACTAAGCTCATCTTTTCTCCATTTTTGTTGTTGTAATCTCCTTCTTTAAATGTACTTTGTTTCTTTTTTGTTTTGCTTGTTTTGTTTCTCTACGGAAGGTCGTGGTTGGGGAGGCAGGACATTCAGATAAAAAGCTTACCTAATAGACTAAGTTCTTTCACCTCAAATTGAAATAGTAAGGGTGAAAAGGTGTATAAATGCTTCAGAAATCAACCTTCCCAAAACCAAACAAATTGGATACTTTAAAGAAAGTCTTTAAAGAAGTCTTTAAGAAGTCATTAAAGAAGTCTTTAAGAAGTCATTAAAGAAGTCTTTAAGAAGTCATTAAAGAAAGTTTCATGATTTATGTCTATGGAATATTATCTTCCTTTCTTTTCTGTTTTTTATTAAACCCTTTAAATTTGCCATTTATGGTTATGTAGCAATCTCGTAATTATCATTCCAGTTGTACGAACAGTAAAAACTACCTCCGGTACATAATATTTTCTTTGAATAAAATTTGGCAGAAAGTGAAAAAAAAGAAGTTATTTTTGATTTATAGTCCATAAGAAATTTGAAAATCAATACTGTGTCAATAATCACATGCAAAACTCTCAGCTAAAAAATTGACGGATGGTATAAAATACGACTCTAAATAGCAATTAGTGATAAAGATGTGTGTGCAATGAAGGAAGGAAAGCCTTAATTTGAAAAGACATGTTCCTACAAGTGATGGCTTAAGTTACATTATACCTAAAATACTGTCAAAATTAGAGGAATTATGATACTGTGGGCATGTGAAATTGTGTAAACATTCTGCCAGGAACAGCTGATTACCAGTAATTTACAAATTAGAAATGCCACAGCCAATGATGTTGGTTTAGGTTGAGTATGTACTTTGCCAACATTCTAACGAGAGATACATACATGTATGTATACTGTAATCAAACATTATGGAGACCTAGTTTGGGTACAGAAGTTAAATCCACATGAATATGAAAATCTATAGTTGTTAGTCAGTGAATGAGAAAGTGCAAACTTATACACTGTCACTACTATGTACAGTATATAGCAGGTTATTCAGAACTTTGTCTAGATGTACAATCAAGTGTTGCACAATACAACCATATGGATTGTATTAGAGCTCTCATTGCACAATACAACCGTATGGATTATAGAGCGCATTGCACAATACAACCAAATGGATTATATTAGAGTGCTCATACATGAGGCCCAGGGTGTGCTGGAAATGGAGAGGATGAGTGAATCTGGGCTGGTAGCTGAGGTTGGGACTGGGTTTGAGGTTGGGCTCAATTGAGGTTTGGGCTGGATTGAGATTGGGGCTGAGTTTCAGGTTGAGGTTTGGGCAGGCGCTGAGGTATCAAGATCCTTTTCACAATGCTACAATATAGTGGACTGTGGACAGGTCAATACTAGATTTCAAATGCAACACTTATGAATAACTTGAGAAGCCACTAATTTCATGGAATTTACAAACCTCCTACAGTACCTTATAAGTTTGCCTATGCAGTTTCTTAATTAAGTACTGCTTGGTCACACACTTCGTTCCTCCAACAAACTGTATTTAACTGTTCCTAAACCACGCTTGAAGACCTATGGTTACAGAAGCTTCGAATACTCTGGGTCTTATCTCTGGAACAAGTTACCAGATCACATTCGAACATGCTATACACTTTCTACTTTCAAAAGTCTACTTAAGACCCATTTTTTCACTTGTTCTTTTGTAAATTAATTTACTTTCTTTGTAAAGCGCCTTGAGCAGTGACTTTTGTTTACTGATATGGCGCTATATAAGTCTCATTTTTTATTATTATTATTATTATTATTATTATGAAAGGCAGACTACATAGGAGAATAACACTGAGTGTGTCTAGGAATAGTCAGAATTTCAAACTTGAAATGACCTGAGCTGCAGAAGACTTGGGAAGGAAACAAACATCTCTCTGTGAAGTTCTGTAACTTCTGAGGTTTTACTCCAGACTGTACATGTTTGCACACTGTAAGCATTTATGCACAATTGCCAACTGTATTGTATGACTGCAGATGACACAGGCACTGTACTGTGTGACTGCAAATGACACACGCACACTGTACTGTTTGACTGCAGATGACACACGCACACTGTACTGTGTGACTGCAAATGACACTTACACTGTACTGTGTGACTGCAAATGACACTGTAATGTGTGACTGCAAATGACACTTACACACTGTACTGTGTGACTGAAAATGACACACTGTACTGTGTGGCTGAAAATGACACACTGTACTGTGCGACTGAAAATGACACACACTGTACTGTGTGACTGCAAATTGCACTTACACACTGTACAACACCATGTAGCACTATAGTATTAAAGTTAAGTGTTGACTGTACTGTTCATACAACTCATTTAACAATTCACTTGCATGTTTTTCACATTACTTAGTAACAATACTGTACATAATTTATACATCAGAACTGAAGTGACTAGTGTACAGAGTTACTCAGACATAACAACACAATGTTGTAACAGGAATATGCTTAACATTTAACACCTTTATGAGATTGACAAGAAAGAACACTTCATTTGAGAGAAACAGGAATTTACTTACACACCAGGGATTTAACAATAGGCCCTATTCTGTTTCAATGGAGATGCCAGAAAATTTTTTTAATTTAAAGTGTCAACATATGACAGATGTTGTGGTATATAATATAGAGCTATCTTATTCAAAGTTTACAGTGTACTGTGCTACCAATTACAGGTTGCAAATATTAACAATTTGTCTACTATGGTACAGGATGCAATTTTTAGAGTCAATAACTTAATGCATTTACAAAAGGTATAAATAGTAAGAGAAGAAATTGATTTTCAAATTAAATAATTCATAGCAACCACATTCCACAAAAAACAGTACAACCAATAGGAAGAACCTTTTACCAAGAGTTGATGAAATATCATCACGGAATTTACTGGGCTCAGATTTCGGTTCAGTTAGTGGTGGCTCAAGTATTTGATGTACAGTATTACAGTGATACAGTCATTGTGTTTGACAAGAGGCAGAAGAAAACCAAACCAATGTTGATAAAGAGTACTGTCTTAAATTTATGGCAAATTCCAGAGAATGTGAGGAATATGCAGCATGCAAATGTCCCTTTGTACATTAATCAGCTCACTCTGGAATACGGTACCACATACTTGATCCACCAAACATATTTATCCATACTTTGTAGGCTATAACAAATGTGAAAACTTTAAACTATAAACCACTTGTAAATTTGTAACTGTAATATATTAGCAATTTCAGATCATTCTCACAATTGCTTTTAAAATCACTTCAAATTGAAGTGTTAACTTCATATTTTAAGTACCTGATTTTTTTGTGTGTGTGTGATTTTTTGTGTTTTCAAAGTTTAACCTGTCTCTGAACAGCACCTGCAACTCAATGTGTGTTAGTGAGTGCTCTTACCTACTGTATTGCACTTCAACAGCTTTTCCAGTTCATCAACAAACAAACTGGATAATTAATTGTGACTAAAATTCCATATGGCTGCCAGTAAGTCATGGTCATATCTCAAAACTGCAGAAGAATTTTGGTTTTATATATTTAATGATCCATTCATGCATGTCAAAACAGTTACTGATTCCAACTTCCAAATACAAACATAATTAAGTAAATACATGTTTTCTATATATTTCACTATGTAAAATGAATTATGTTTGAAAGAACAATGTACAGTAAATGTAAACCCAGTAAATGTAAGGTTGCAATGAATAAAGTAGCGTATTTACTATTTAGGGCATGTGATAGGTAATGAAAGTATAATGCTCATTGTATGACAAGATTCAAGCGATTAGGGAATTTTCACGCCCACTCACAAAAAGTAACACCAGGGTCTTCTTGGGCCTTACAGGCTACTATATAGGAAATTTATACCAAATTATGCAAGTATCACAAAGCAGCTTACCGAACTAACTAGAAAAAGTGCTTTAAATAAAGGTAGTTTGGGATGACAGCTGCCAAAATGTATTTCAGAAGCTCAAGGATGGCCTTGTTAGTGAGCCCATACTGGTCACACCTAATTTCAAGGAAGTATTTAGTGTGCAATCTGATGCTTCCATCTATGGTATCGGAGCAGTTCTTAGTCAAGTCAGATGGCAAAGAGCACCAGATTGTGAATTTGAGTCGTAAGCAGTTGGCTCGAGAGGAGAACTACAGTGTACCAGAGAAGGAATGTCTTGCAATTTTGTGGGCGGTGAATAAGTTAAAGTATTATCTCCACGGGTACAGGTTTAACATTGTTAAGTGATCATCAAGCATTGAAGTGGTTGGCACATTCGATAAGTTCCAATAGTAGACTATCGAGCTAGTTTCTTGCCTTACAACAAGATACATTTGATATTCATTATAGCCTTAGCAGGGCATGAAGTCAAAGTAATTAGTATTACTAACATTTTGTTGACACTATAATATTTCTTAATGTACATGTTGTGATTTTATGTACGGAAAAGTTTCGAAAGATATTGTATATCATGAAGATACATTTGAAAATGTATGTCTGCATATATATGTTTTGTGTAAAATTTTCCCTTTAAAAATTAAGAAATGAAAGTATGTACCGTAACTTTAAATATTTTCTGTCTGTACTCTGTATGACTGACACAGTCATAAGGAGGAAGTGCCATGTAGTGTTGCTGGTAGTATTGTTAGTTGTGCTTCTCTCAATTCATTTCAATTCACTGTTACCGAGTGTAAGGAATTTGTAAGTTTGTGTTTAGTTAAATTCATTACGTAATATTACCTTTAGAAGTTAAATGTTTGGAGCGAAGAGGTAAAGGCGAGGAGAAGGGCGGCAGAAGGAAAGGAGAGGCACAGGTTTTGTGTTGATTAAGTTAACGCTGGATGTTGTTTACTGTATGTGGAGTTATGATTGGATTTTAGTGACCTTTGTTAAAAGGAAGTATATTTTGTATTGATAAAATGGAACTCAACTGTCTTCACCTTTGCTCATGTGTTTAGTCTTTTACTAGTATCATTAACTGACAAAGCCAAACACCGGCCGAAATTACACGACAAGTATACCTACCATAGGTTATCAGTCTTTGTGGAAACTGCTAAAGTTAATACAAAAAATGTTTTCTTAGAATTGGCTTTAAGATGCTCTTCATTCAGAGTCAGACTGGTACTTGGCCTGTTACTTCAATTATTTACACAGCACAAGTAAGCAGTTAACAATATGCATACAATACAGTCTCTAACAAAGGTTTATGGTCCTCTCTTCATGTATTTCAAAAACATCAACTCATTGAAATACATTTCTGGACTAACATCCACCATTAATACTAAATTTACACATTGGTTCCACTTGTGACAATGTGTAATATGTGTTACACAAGGAAAGTTTCATCAGAATAAAGGCCCCAAGGCCTATCAATGGCACCACCAAAGGGGCAAAATGGGTGGCAAGTGCCATCTCAAATGTCTGGTGAGCCCTAGTGCCAGCATGCCCCTCCTTTGGGTGCCCTCCCAACCCACCCTCAAAAATGAAATTTGCCATACAAAAACAAATCTTTGGCTGGTAGAAACATAACATTTTGACTGTACTGTCTATAATTTTATTTTACTAAGCCCTGCCTACAAAATTCTGCCTACTTGAAGCTGCTATATGGAAATTCAGCCTACCACCCTTGACCCCAATTAGGGCCAAGGCATGCACCTGGGCCCTATATGGTAGGCATCTGGACTCTGTGGGAGGCCTCTGGATCCCATGCCGATATGGCGTGGCGCTCGCACTGGTTACCATTGCATTACTCTCAAACTTGGTCCCCACTCCCAAAATGTTGTTCTCAGTGTGTAGTCGATCCCCATCCCATACACCACCACTTCTAATGTCTAGCACATCACTGGCCCAAAGTACAGTACACTGCAGCTGGTAGATGTGTATGCTAATTAGAGGAAATTATAAACTAGGCTTAATGAAAGAGAAGAACTTAGTGAGTTCAATGGGTGGATAAATTTGCCAGTTCATGTCTTGAAGGCTATCATTGTCCATGGCACAACCATAGCCTATAATATTTTCAAGTTAAAGAACTGTCTGACAGTCCACTGTTTCGTTTCGGTTTGGAACCATTGACACTTACATTCTTAAAAACTCCAATTATCTTACTAAAAATGACAATGAACTGAATGGCATCTTTCTTGTAACTGTTGCATTACTTTGGGAATGTCTGTGGCCGCAAATAACATCAAATCAATCCTTCCCTTAACTCATTACTATAGGATCTTTGTACAGTACAGTAGCCGACAGTGCTCACCAACAAGTAGTACGTGGGTACGGCACAGCAGCGAAACTTAGTAAACAGTAACTGAGTAACTACTACCGTTACTCGTTAGCTGATAACGTAAACGATTTCGCTTAGGCCAACACTGACTCTCATAAATTCGAAAACAAATCTAATTAAATTACCTGGTGACATGTTATAATGAACGCTGCCCAAGCGAATATGCCTGCCAAGCCTCTTCCGACAGGAGTCTGCAAAAATATTAATTCAGGCGGCGGTAACTCTGAAGAAGGAACGGCCGTTGTTTCCAGAGCAATGTGTGACTGTGAAGTAGCCATTACAGAATGTGTACTGTTAGTCATTACAGAAGTAACCTCTGTTGACAACAAACCTGACTCACTGGTTGAATTGATTGCTAGTGAGGTCGAAAACGCGCTAGGCGCAGCCATTTACAGCCTCTTTTCCAACACGATATTAAAAGTCAAGGTAATAGTGTAGCTATGATATATAGTCCACCAAGAAACAAGGTAAAATGGGTCCGTTATCGAGAAGTGTTACGATTTTGTGATTTCAACTTTTATCGCGCATAATATTCTTAGATATGATAACTCGTACTGTACTGCGCGACATCGTCATTGACACGCATGCGTTCCAGAGAGGAGAATTTATGTTATGAGAGGCAGAATATCAGAATGAGAGAAGCAAGAAATCTCAAGGTTGCACAGTTACTGCAACAGTAAAGGATTTCGTACCACCACTAAGCAGGGGTGTCAGGAACGTGGGTTCAAACAGGAGGAGGGAGAGATGGGAAAGGGAGAGGAGGGAAAGGGAGAGGAGGAGGGAGCAGGAGGAGGAAGGGGGTGAATAAGGATGCATGGGGAGAAGGAAGGAGGAGGAGGAGGTTCCGACAAAATGGATCCAGGCTGTGTGCATTCCGTGACCACAAATTCCAGAAGGTTATTTATTTATTTGGGCACCTTTAATTTCATAATATTTTACAATATTTTCAATTACAGGGCCCTTTTAAGCACTATATTATTAATTTGAATGTAATTTTGCAACAAAATGGCACTATATAAATAAAAAAAATTAAAAAATGGGACATCCCAGTAGTAGGCTATTGCAATGGAAATATAAAGTTTCCTATACGTTCCCCTGGCATCCCAGAACGGGTCATGTGGTTAACCTGCCGATTAAAAAAAACTTGCATGTCGCACGCTGTAATGGTTGCAAGTCACCACCACCTCCGTACGTATACCTTTCCACCTTCTTTATTTATAGTTAATTGTTGACAAACTCCTTCAAAAACCGCTGTAATCAGTCGGATTATTGTTTGTTATTATCAGTTCATTACACTGGAGAATCATTACTGCAGTAAGTTTTGCACATTATTTTGTAACCCGATTTCCTTAAAGTCAGGTCCACCTCAAGTTTTGCCATACAACCGCGCCTTCGGAAATTGAGAATTTCATCACTACTATAATTTATAGCTAGGTATGTACAAATAGCAGGAGGCCGTGTATAGGCCTATATATAACTACGTCGCTGTTTATAAACAGGAACAAGAATGACTCATTTGACAGAAATTAGTTTCCATCCTGGATTCAGCGACACTTGCAACCTGCGTCTGAAACGATATAACTTAAGATCAAGGTGTGGATTGTCTATTCTGAACTCGACACAATACTTCTGACTAACTTAAAATAAGTCAAATTATCTTTTTACTTTGACAAATTGACTCTTAGTGATTACATTTTCCTACCAACCAAAACCATTTAGATGTGAAAAAACGAGGTCAAAATGGATCGCTGCTGTTGTACTTGAAAATGTATTATACATCTATGCCTACTATGACTGCATCTTTTTTCTGCTGTCGAGTTGTCTTACCATCCTTGATCCCGGCGATGGTTCCCGTATAATTGCCCTACCGTTTTTTTCTGCTCTGACCAGTGATCCGCTAAGTTCGAGTCGCCGATGGTGCCGATTTCCTCTTCGTCGCAAATTACTAATGCTAATTACGAAATGTTGACGTTTATGTCGAGAACATGATGTTTTGTAGGAATATTTTGAACTTTTGTCAAAATTTCGATGTTTTAATCCACATTTGAACAATTGCTCTCTAAGTTTCCTTTCCCTTATCATGTTTTATCTAGCAATTTCCTCGCTTTCAATGCAAAATTTGGACTGAAAACAGCGACGTTCTCTTAATTACAAAATTCGAAATCAATACATCAAATTATATCGACATTTGATTAGAAAATCTTGATTTTCTAACCTAAACGGTGCCCAAATCGAGGTTTTATCATACTTTATGTGGAACTTTCGGGGAGTTTACCTCAATTTTTAATTTTTAATCCGGGAAAGTGTTTCGTCTTATCTTCATAATTTCAACGTTTTCATATCAACATTTCAACACTTTTATTTTACAACACTGCACAGGCCTTCTCAAGGAAACCAGTGGCGTAGCCAAGGGGTGGCCTTGGGGGGGGGGGGGGGG
>JAIPMN010001866.1:28570-59643 GCA_020650975.1 Apostichopus californicus | reverse complement strand
GGGGGGGGGGGGGCACGTGCCCTCCCCAAAATATCGTGCTCTCCCCCCAAAAATAATTGTTTACAAAGGACGAAACGTATTATGTTCATCAGTAAAACTTCTTTCCACCGACCATCACAATAACCAGTTGTTTTCTCACTAACAAGGTCACAGAGGCCCCGGCGTGAACCGCTAGTGCTGAAACTTCACTACTACCCTGCATGAATTTCAATTTCAACACTCTTATTTAAAATCATTATCAAAGCAAAAAGGTTAATTTCCATTTTTTGTGTAACTTTTTTATCCGCCTCAATTAAAACCATAAATATCGGACATACTAAAGCCCGAAATTCTTGAACATAAAGCTGCTTTAAAGTTGCAAAATATAGCACCAGATTACATCTAAGGACCCTGGACCCATAATTAATCAAATAAAGAAAGGGAACCCCGTCCCCTAGCTTATAGACCCCTCCTCCAGGACGGCATTCACAAATAAACATTGTGCCCCCCCCCCTAATTAATGGCTGTGCCCCCCTCCACCCTTGTGACCCCAAGATTGAAATGTCTGGCGACTCTACTGAAGGAAACTAAGAGATATCGTATAGGGATAATAATCCAAGTTATACGCCAGAGTTTTGAGCAGAAGAGTTTGGAGATGACCATATTTCGCTAAAGTAAAAGCCGCCCTCTATTACAGCTGACTGTCCGATATGATTATATAATGCGCAGCAGCGCAGTAATGATCCTGGTATAACATTTAAGTGTTCTCCGCTCCGAAAAGGGAAACTGGTCTCGTACTCTCATTTTGCTGTAAAATTCATTGAAAGAAGTACATGGCTATTGACGATAAGTATGTACCTATGATCACTTGCAAAAACATCCTCCATAAAAGCTTCATTGAAAGATTAATTGCACTAGGTCCTCGTTGTTGCGTTGTTGTAGGCTAATCCAGTTCTTTTATTTCTTTACTTGTCTAGACCCAGTAATGCTCGTTGTAAACAAAAAGATCCGTGTGTCATTGTAGGGGGCAGTTGCGCGAATCTTCTTAATCTCATGAGTGATAAACGTGTTAGGCCCAAGGTTAAGATTCTTGGTTAAAAGGTAACACTTAAGGCAAGTGAGCTACTATTTATCGTTATGATCGACCTGAATGGAATCCTCAACAACTATTTTTTGGACGTACTATCTTAATTTACCTAGTATTTAAAACAAAAGTGGTAAAATGATCCAACTAAGCTAGGCCAAGCTTGAGTTAGCTCTGCACTTCTACAGACTGCTGGATCATGAGATCCACAAAGGGGTAGGCCTAGGCGAGTGCTAAAATAAATCTCAAACGCCTTTTTCTTCCAACGAATTGAGACAAGGTATAAAATAGCTAAATTGGAGACAGTAGACATGAAATAGTTCTGTTTCTCATACTGCTTAATAATACTTAAATAGTCAAAGTTATGTTTATTAAGTTTGATTTTTGACGAGCTCCAAGAAAGGAAAGTCCTTTTTTGCACTCCTAACTGCAGCACAAAACAAATACAGTTCCTCATTGTTTAGATTCCAGTGATTGTCCAAGTTTGCCTTGTAATCATTCAATGATGTTGCAGAAACCACAACCTTGGAAGATTAATGTTTCACATACTATTATATCATGTAACACTTTGATGTTAGAAGAACACTTGTTTATACTTTTTTTCTTGTTTTTCTTTTCTTAGGGAGGCTCTGCCTCTTGACTGTGCAATTATTCAAGAAATCTACGATAATGGTAATGCGCAGGAGCAGTTTGAAATTGATCTAGACCAAGCCCTAGAAGCTCGGAGAGGTATAATTATTATCGAACCTGCCAAACTCGGTGATGAAACAGCAAGGTGGATCACTATAGGAAACTGCCTCCACAAAACTGCAGTACTTGCAGGTGTGAGTTGTTTAGCTGCCCCAATGCTAATTCAAAATGACTTGGCCAATTTTGTCAGTATCCCTATGGGGACTTTGAGTATCATATGTGCTTCTATATATGGGGTATCATGGCAGTTTGATCCATGCTGTAAGTATCAAGTGGAATATGACTATGGGGTTCTAACCAAGCTACCGATGCAGATGTTGGGCACGTCCTCCCCTGTGGTCCTGGTTCGCAAAGATGACAAATACAGAAAGGCTCTACACAACTTGATAGCAGCAGTGACGGCGGTGTACATGGGCCATAAGTTCTATCACTGGATGTATCAATGAAGAAAGGAAACAACAAACGTCCACAGAGGAAAGTAGTTTATTTTCCAAAAGCAGAGTGTTTTCTATCTGGAAGGTTTGCATGGACTTATGTGAAATTTGAAAAAAGGCAAAAATAGATTTTGGTACAAATTTGAGAAGTTTAAGAAAAGTTTTACTGAATGGGATTTGAGCAATTTCGTGGCAAAGATAGGTGAGGAGAAAAGAGAGTATCCCTGTTTGTAAATGACAAAGAAAATCTGTATTCTCTGTATTGATTCACTGCAGGCCAATTAAAATAAAATGAGTACATATGTTTAGTCTACACTAGAAATTTCATGATAGCACTGGGCTCTACGATCGGATGCATCTAGGTTAATATTCATATGTTAAAATATTAGCAATAACAAACTGATTTTATACCAGACCAGGGTATCTAGTTTTTTGACGATATTATGTTTTTTGATGATGACTCTGTGCAGACAGTATTATAATCAATTTTGACAACTACTGTGTAAAATTGGCTTGCCTCTGCTTTAACATGCATCATATTATAACCAAACTAAAAATCTTCCATTTTTACAAAATTGGACGGTATTGTTTGTAAATTCAGACAAGACTCAGTGTCAAAACCGCTATCAAGGCCAGGCACATACATTCATTCGCTTAGCTATTTCCTATGGACATTGGATTCAGATATTATTATTAGACGTTATTCTAAGTTTCTTGTATGGCAGTTGCCTTTGCCAGACACGGCAAGGAAAACAAGTTTGTTTGGGTATTTGAAACAATCTTTGACTCTACATATCTTTGGGAGACATCAATGATGGGAACCAACAAGAGACTTAAGGCAGTTTTGGTACTTTGCAATATTCTGCAGAACCCAACCAGATTTGTAATCAGCATTCTTTGTCGCGATTAATCAGATTTTAAATTTGTGTATTCCTCATGAACTTTTAAATTAAAGCATTATTAAAAGAGTTTTACATAGCAATTTTGTAAAGTTTTGTAAATGTAAATTCCGTGCCCATCCCAGTTCATCAAGTTTCATTTTGAATGCCGATTAAAAATTCACTTGGTGAAAAACTATGAGAGCTGGAGTCGTAGTCTGATTTCAAGCAATCGCATTTAAAGAAGGTTGAAACAGGTTTGTTAAGTTAGACAGAAATTGGTGACCAGATGCAAACAGCTGCTTTCATAATTAGTGTTTGATAAAGGCAGCATCCTTTGCAGGACACAGTAAGAAACCAGATTTGTTTGGCCACTTAAGGGCTATCACTGACTGGGTAGATCCTTGAGATGAATGATTGGTATAAACAATTTGAACTGTGAAAAGAGTTACAGTCGCCAAAAGTCTTTAGGTTGGATTTCTGCAGTATCTTGCAGATCCGAACCAGATCTTTAATCAACAGTCTTTTTGGTGATTGATCAGATTTAGATATGTGTATTCTTAAAGGCATTGAAGACTCGCCCCAAACCGCTACCCGCTCTGAAAAAGTTAACTTTCCGTTGCTTGCAAGTGAAGTTTTCTTCTTGTCGCTACAAAATGCAGACAGTAATGAAAGGTGATACCTTGTTATCTTTTATCTAGACCTGAGATGTCCATCGCTGCTATATACATTGTGTTGTGGGTATTGACCATAGCTGTATGTATTGACTGTACACTAGTGTCTAATTACCGACGGTAGCAAGCTGTGTGTGTATTTTCTGGGATCTATGGTGGTGTCTAACACTTCTGTTACACCTCATTCGAAACTAGGTCAGATTACCGGCATAGGACGTTTCTTTGTGCGCGAGTCTTCACTCCCTTTAATGAACTCTAAAATAGAACATAAAGAGTTGGTTAAAGTTTGGAAACTACCCATTGAGTTCTATTGTGAATGTGGTGAAAATTTATGTGTATGTGATGGACAGGTTGATTTGAAGCAATCTTATATTTGAGTAATTCTTAAAACAGGTTTGTTAAGCTTGCATTTTGCACTGGCTTTTATTAGTAGCTGATAATTTTTCGACTGTAGAAGATTATATTTCTAGTTCACTGATTTCAGCTGAATGGAAGATTTCAAGACTTAAGTGCTATTCTCCAGTTGGAGATGTGGTTGATCAGATCATGACTACACCCCATACGGTCGAGAAGTCAGTTTGGGAAACTTATAAGAATAATGAAGAATATCCTGTTTTGGTATGAAGACTTATGTATGATGCATATTAGAACTGCCTGTGGTTCATGTTTTGACATGAGAGGTGAGCAATGTCTGTAACTTGTGAAGTTGTACACGCGATGGTGGAATAGATGGGGGGAGGGGCATGCCCAGCCCTTCATGAGCACAACTGTTGTCCTCCTATGCCTCCCCCTCCCCGATTTGACTGTGTTACAATGTTATTTCTCTCCACCCCTCCCTCTCCCCTCCATATTGTGTACAATAGGTCTACAATTGCACATTATATCAATCTCTTTAGGTATAAAGTTAATTTTGATATATTTAGGCAGATAAAAGCCAATATATAGTCCAAGTTTGTACTGCTTTATTCCAATTTGATTTTTGAGATATTGATCAAATTCTCCAAAAAAAACATCAGTGGCTCATCAATTGAAATGGCCAAACAGACTGATTATTGTATCATCCACTTGCTCTGATGGGTATTGGAATGAAACTGAAAGAATAAATTCTGTTTACTAAAATTTTTGATACAATGGACTAACGTTTAGATTAGGGCTGAAGCGCTCGTTTTCTTTGGAATCTTAAAGGAGTATTCCGAATATTAATACTTCTAAGGGGATTACCTTCGAAATTGGAATAGCTTTAGAACACACCATGGCATATGAATGCTTAATTGTGCACAATTCAATCTTTTCCGAATTTTATGGAAGGGTTTTAACAGGGTTGTACTTTTTCAGATCTTTTAATGTTTTTGTTACTACTTTGCCATTAAAAAGACCTTGATTTATTCTAATACAAAACCAAGTCTGGATATACCAATGCTATAGTTGATGCACCCCCTTCAGGATCAAATAAATTGTCCCGAAATGAAATGTGTAAAGATGCACACAGGGTTTACACAAAAAAGACTGCAAGTTTCCAACTGCACAGATTTGAAAGTAAATTTATTTGTTGATAACAAATGTAAATTTGAGTGTTACCTGTAACTCTCCCATGGAATTGCTTGTTCGATTGACATGAGAGGAAATTAAATAACAGAGAGACAATTTATTTTGATGATTTGTATTGTTTTTTCTATCTTTATTTTCATTATGAGCTGCAAATGACACTGATTTCACATCACACTAGAAAAAATTACGGGTTCAACTTCTCACAGAAGTTCAAATCGGGCTTTTACCAATTGTTTGGTCCAGGACAAGAACGTAAATACTTTCAACTAGGCCCTCAGTTACTGTTCTTCTGAACTGATACAAAGATATGCGTTTGTTATGTTAAAAACATATTCCTGATGTTATGATTGGATGAGTATGTCACAAAATTGTGGCTCCTTTTACCAGAGGGAATGTAGAGTGTTAGAGGTTTTTGAGAGGGAGGAACCCATTCCCCGCACTTCCTGTCCATCGTCACACCCAACCCCACCCCCTCTTACATTTCATGCTGCTGTTGTGAGATGAGAGTGATAACATGATCCACTTGTCAAAATGTATGCTCATCATTTCATCACATGGGGTTTAAAGGCCATGAATTTGTGGTCTTTAAGTCACCTGAAGGTCACATGAAGACCTGAGTCAGAGACAAATGAGAGCTTTCATGGGTGGTTAAGTATAAGGCTTGTCCCCAGATAAGAAGTAGTGTCCCTGGAATGTTCCTCAACAGTGCTAAGAGCTCCAGAATGATTTAAATTTGGACTTATTTGGCTTTTTCGTTCATAGAAACAGCTTTACATCTTAGATTATGATTGTTGACAAAGTTTCATCCCCAAAGTTTATTCACACTCACATATAAAAGCAACACAATTAAAACAACTTCATAGGAATTTAAATTCATATTCAAGCCAATAATTTGCATAGTACTGATGAAAACTATGGCTTGCTGTTGGGTTCAAATTCTTGGCCTTGGATTTTATGATAGACAAACTACTTGTTTCTGCAGGAAGTATTACAGAAAGATCTGTATTTGGCCATCTTTTAAAACACAGCAATGTCAACACTGAGATGCCCAACATGTCAACCCTCCTTTTAAACATAACAAGTAGATATTACCCTGATATTTTATTGTACTGCAGTATTAATTTTATGCTTTATTGTGAAGTGCTTTTGTATTTTGATGTAAGGCGCAAAATAAGAATAACTTATTATTATTATTATATTAGTCAACCAGAGGGAATCAATGTGACATTCTTGAATTCCCTGAAAAAAATATGGTCGTCTTACTATACACCCCCCAAACTTGACCAACTTATCCAATGTTGGCTCTTTGGAAAAGTATGCCTCCTAAGTATATTACTTATTCTTCTTCACAATATTGCACTATGAAAGTATCTTTGAAACATTCAATGTTTGGTTTGCATAACAGATACCAGATACAAGAGCATTCAAGTGTTTTTCCTGATAGCACAAGATTTCCGAGGAAATTCACTCAAAAGCCAACACCATCAATCTTCAAAGCTGAATCTAACTTTGCAAGCTAGAAACAAATATTAAAGCAGATAAAGTTATACATGATATATACAGCAAAGAATCCGAAATTTCAAATAGTTATTTCTGAGACTTGACATGTAATGAATTCCACCTGCTGGGAGGGATTATATATACATGGCTTCTAATCCTCTGCAGTCATGCCCATCTTTGCTCGCTTTCTCATTATCATTCTGAACCAAGCTGGGAAGAGGACATTAATTGTACCACCAATACAGTGAGAAAATGGCCCAACCATGACATCCGCTTCACCCAAAGCTGTCTGAAGAACAATCCTGTCTGCCAGGTATTCAGGTGTCATCCCTTTGGCAGTGGTAGAATCTAGTTCTGTTGAGGAGACAAATATTTATAATATTTATCTTTGAATGGTTGAATCATTTCAGACGAACAAAATACTGGTAGAGAAAAGATTGATTTTGTACAAGTTGAAATGGAAAGAAATGTAGATTCAAACTACAAACAATTCAGTTAAAATATTTGCAGATTGCAAACAAATATTTAGGATTGATATATAGCCTTGACTTCGAGTAGTTCAATGTTCATTTTCCAAATTTCTAAAGGGTATGTCGGTTGTTTGGCATTTCTAGACTACATAACCAGTATTCTAACTATGTGCACAAGACAGCCATCTTCAAAACTGAGGGGAGATTATAGGATCAGTAATGTATAGTTAGTGGCTTTGGAGGAGGTTTGGTGAACTAATTCAGTATGTACAGTGTGTACAGTCTGTTAGTCCACTATCTGAATGACATTCAGATCGATTTGTGAAGAAGGGCAATCGGTAAAATGCAATCATGGATTGTACTGCAACCAATCAAACACTAATGATGTGATTGCAAACTATATGTATGTCAGTACTGAAAGTAGGTGATTTAGGTCGACATTATGGGTACTGGTTTTTCTGTGTTTAAAAAGAATTATTTAATCCAACATAGTGGGTATGAGTTGGTTTTTTTGTAAATTGAAACACATAATCAAACATATGTGGGTACATGGATTCCCGAAAAAGATTGCAGAAAAAAGATTCCTATTGGGGATTGGAACCTAAATTTCTTAAGGGGAACTTATCAAATGATGCCTAGAATCTCAATTCTTCAAGCTATTAACTAACATACAACAGAGCATTTTCTTTGCAAAAAAGGAGATAATATTTGACTTACTTCCATGTTGACTATTATCTGCACAGACTGCATTAATTGAGAGATTTGTCTGTACATAGCTGGGACTAATGATTCCTATGTGAATATTATGCTCCGCTACTTCAGCTCGTAGACAGTCAAAGTATGACTGCACAGCGAACTTTGATGCTGAATCTGTAAACATACAAGAATAAAATGTAAAAAATATGTGAAAATCAGAGCATTGAGGATGTAAAACTAAACAGATGCAGGCCAGATTTGTGTATGACGTACTTGCCCATTTAGGGTCCGAGTTTTCCCCAAGAGTAAAAATTGTTTACAACCGTCTGTTATGTATGCTGCGATTGAAGCTCACTTGTATTTGAACTCCACTCTGACTTATTTTAAAGAAACTTCAAAAGCAGCTGTTGGCATATATAGGTCTTTCACATTCTAATAATTAGACCAAAACTCAACAAATTTACACAGTATTTACTCAAAACTAAGTATGCAATTATGCAATGTCAGCAACTCACCTACATTTACCACTGGAGCACAATTGTAAAACCAAACTATAGCTTATATTTTTATGTCTACCCTCCTTTCATTCACAAGGTCACATGTTTCCAAGAGACAAGTATCATTTCAAATCTGTCTTATGGAATTATGCACAACCATTGATAACAAACAAACCACAAATTTATTGCTGGAGAAGGAAAACGGCAACAATTTCTTGTTTCTTCATTCCGGCTTTCTAACACACGAAACCATTAAAAGCATATACTGATCGTAGGAAACTGACACAAATAAATGTGTTCAAATTAGTTAGTCTCCAAAGAAGATCTTGTAAGGAAGAAGCCTCAGGCCCTCTAACTTTAAGATATTTTTTTACACTGGCTGTTTGGAAGTCGATAAACAGTTGCAGAAAGCATTTATTCACAAGAACCAAAATTATTTCATTGTCTCATTTTGTGCTCTGCTCCTCCCCAGTTTGATGGAAGATGCAATAATTGCAAATTATACAAATGTAACAAGTATATCAATACTTTGTTTATCAATGAGAATTAACTGCCATAAATTACATGCAATCTAAGAGTAGCTTTAAAGTGCATCCAACTGTGAAATGAACTTTTATGTACACAAGTAAGAGAAATAAAAAAATGAGTTCAGCTCTTCGATTTACACACATAATGTGTTGTACGTAATTTGGTCTGTTTTCATTGCATTGGTTATATACATCTCCAGTACTTTCCACCTGTTACTAATAATACATACATAATGATAATAATACATAATAAATGAGGGCTTGTTCTACTTACACGCTGTCCGGTATGGGAGACCTATCTTCCCCTGCACACTGCTGACAGCTATTATACTTCCTCCCTTGTTTCCAATCATAGAGGGCAAGACAGCTAGGAAACAAACAATTAAGATTTACGTTGCAAGTGACCTTCTAACTTTATGTTTACTCCCATCTCACTAGTGAGTGACTAAAAAGTCAGATAGTCGGTCTGCATTTTACATGCAACATCTCAAATACAATACATATAACATTATTCTGTTTGACTATAACAAAATGAAACTTTAGGATGGTTAACTCGTTTCTCCTAAGGTACTGTAAACGTTTTTGCACAGCTACAAACAGACTGATTACCACCATCTTTTACCTGGGATAGTTTAGTAGTGTTATCAAGAATATTCTAACCAATTCTAACCAATATTCTAACCAATACTAACCAATATAAGCAATGAATAAGGTATAAAGCTGATTAATGAAAAATTATTAAAAATAGAAATCTAGTCATGTGAGTGTTTTGTAATGGCATAGCAGTTGTGCAAAGAATGTAGGAATTTATAACCGAATTCTAAGCCATGAGTTGATTTCTTATCTTGGAGGATTGATAAGCCTGATTGACCATTTGAGTCAGCCAGAAAGTATTTGTTTTCATGTTAGGTATCCTTTGTTATTTCAATCCAGACTATATAGTTAAGTTTTAGTTAAAATCCACAACATTTATTTTATGTATATTTACCAGAAGTGACAGCTACACATCCAAAATAATTTACAAGCATAACTTTCTGGTAGACTTCAATTTTGGTTTCCAAGGCAGAGCCTCTGTAAGAAAGTCCCGCATTGTTGATTAGGACGTCTATCCTACCATGGTACGAGAGGGCTGTTTGGATCTTATCTGGGATCGAGGCAAAGTCTGCAACGTCCATCTGTATGACCTGCGGTTCGTGAGATTGGCCTTCCTGTGATGACACAAAGAGCAACTTCAGAGATGAAAAAAAAACACCGGGTTGTGACCGGGGTCAAAGTAAGCCTTCATTTTTTGACATGGCAGCTGGGCTACTATCCAAGAGAGCTAGTAGACAGACAAAGTAGCTTGTTTCATGATTGAAAATGTTTTAAGGAAACTTAAGTTTCGTCCTGAAATGACATGGCTAGCTGAGAGAGCTATCCCAAGAGAGCTGGTAGACAAAGTAGCTTGTTTCATGATTGAAAAGTTTTTAAGGAATAGTCCTATTATGACAGCAATCAAGCCACTATACTGAAATATTTATGGTCTCAAGGCAATACTGGACATACATTCTCCTTCCCCTGTAATTGACATTTGTAGGAAACTTTTTCAAACTTTCATTACTTGCATTTATAGTGAGTGACAACATTCCCGGCAGTTGCTTGACGTGTAATGAAAATGGAACACTATGCATTAAAGTAGCAGTAGTCATAGTCTTATTAGTATGTACCAAGTATCAATATATCTAGGCAAATAGATGTTACGAAGGAATAATGAAAATTTCTTCTCATCACAAATGATCACAGGAAAATGACCTCTCAAGAAAGAATCAAGTTTGTTCTCTTGTACTCATTATGGACATTAAGGTTATCAGGCTTTAACCTCTGTTGATCTGAAATGATATTGGACTTCGGAAAAACAATATAGACTTTTCATAAATCGTAAAATCAATCTATGATGCATGTAGAAACCCTGTCCAAGTTATGATTCTTGATTCTTTTAAGATTAGACCTCCGTGGACCTTTCATCTCTACCATAAACAGTAACCATGGTGAACATCATTCATGTATGTAAAAGATTTGTGCTAGTTACATTTCCTGGAATATATACCTGATGTTTTTTACCCTGGACCCTGGACCTATATTTAAATCATCAAACCGAACCATGTACAGTAGGTACACAATCAAAGTCTTTAGTGTCTCAAAATGAAAACATACCAAAATACTTACAACTGTCGTTGATATTACATCTTTTTTCACTCTTTCCAGTTCTTCCAAGCGTCTTGCGCTGATAATTACCCTGCAGCCGACCTTATGGAAAGCATGAGCACAAGCTGTATGGAAGATAAAGCCAAGTATCTACCAAGATTATGTATGAATTCTAGAAAACCTGTTCCAGTGAAAAGTTATCCAAGATGAAGAAAATTAACAGTGTCAAAGTAAGGCACAGAAATTGCTGAGAAGTTACAAAACTATTTAGATATATTGTAAGTACTAAGTAGAGGAGGGGGTCAGGGATGGGGGTCAGGATGGGGGAGGTAAGTCAGGGTAGTAATTCAGGGGTAGTAAGTTGAGGTGGAGGTAGACATTGGGGTGGAGATAGAAATTGGGGGTGGGGGAGGGTTAGTGGGGGTGGGGTAGGAGAAAGCTGTAACAGTTGGATATTGAGTCTTATATGAAAGTACTTTACTCAGAACTACTCCTATATATGTTAGCGTCAATTCTAGGAGCCTTGCCTCCCTCTCTATCCATGGTTCAATAAAGAAATGTATGTGATATGAATGTACTTCTTTCTTGCATAGCTGTTCATATTTTGGTTTCTGTTAAAGTTACAAGGGAGTGTTCACTCAGAACTAAGAAAATATTGGCTTGTAAACTGAAGTTTTTTTGTTTTGATACAAGCAATATTGTACGTAAAGTCTCTGAAAACAGTGTCAAATTTTGTAATGATCGTAGATCAAATCCTTTAACTACTGTATCAAGTTAGGTAAGCACCAAATGTCTTCAAGATTTTACAGAATAAATCATTGTGAATATAACTTAATGCAATTCCTTGCACCCAATTGGGAAATGTTTTTATATACTGTACTCTCAATCATGCTTCAAAACACTCGTAATGACAGCACGAGCAGTATGAAAATCCTATTTCTGGCAGATAAAAATTAGGAACTGTTCATACTGTCAGTATGAGTGCTTTGAAGCATGATATTAGATGACAGCATATAGTGGTAAAATGCATTGGAAAATTGTTAAAACTGCCTGTTTCTTGCCACTATCTTTTGAATATTCATCAGTTAACGTTCCTCATTGCATCATATTTAAAACGATATAAACCGACTTTACCTTCACCAATTCCAGAACTTGCACCAGTAATTAACACAACCTTGTCCTTCAATGAGGCTAATGCTTGTCTCTTTGTCAGTCTACGGTAGAGCCATAGGAGTCCCAGGCCACCGAATACTGCTGCCGTCAACACCGATGAAGTACTGGTGAGGTGTTGTTGGACAGACAACATTCTGCATCTGTACAAACTGGATATCCTAGTAGCACAATGCAACAAAACGAAAGAATTACAACATACACAACGTCATATCTTATTTGTGCTCAAATTACCATTTGGAACTTTGATCAGTACTAACCGTGTTACGGATCCCTTCCTGAATTTCAAGGCCCTGACATAAATTCTGCTCAGAAAAACAACACTGTAAATAAATTCCATGGGTATGGTTGCTGCTCCATCATTCTCAACTTGGTTTGTGATACCTGCGTCCATGTAATACCCAAAACTTACTGATTTGGGGATTTACTCACTTAGGCTCTGTCACATGCACTCCCAGCAATGTGGTTAGTAACATGTTTATATAATAGCTAATTGGTCAGCTACTTTGATGGCACCTAACCCAACTTTGCAAGACAAGGAGCTTAATTGCCAGCATCGAGCTTGTAATCTCTACTACTGCAAGACTTCTCTAATATAATCTAAAGCTAGCACTGTAGCTACATGGTTCATATGTGCTTTAACAATGATGTATGAGCATCAGGCTATCGCTCTGTTTACAAATTTAAAATGAGATTTGTTACTAGGATTCTATATTAACCATCCATAGACACCCAACTAGAGTTAATAGACTTTCAGCCAAATCATATAACAGCAAACTTATGTGGACATCATACACCAAAACTGATATCTCATTAGTCAATCTTCTTAAGATGATAATTAGGTCTAAGTTTAGGTAGATTTGCTCTTTTAAGCTTGGACAAGTCAATTACTTTGGGAGAGACAGGGTGTGAAATTGATCACTGGAGGATGAATTGTAAAGTGCATCTTTTCAATCACAAAGGAGTTGGGAAATTCCTTGGGTTACTCAGGATGCTGGAAATTTTGCAAAATATTGTACACATTTTAGTTGGTCACTAATTTCTACAGTTTTTAACCTAGGCCTATACTACAACTGAGCAGTTTCATCGGCTGTAACTTTGTTTTCTTGGAATTACTTTGTTTGTTTTGTAATAAGGATTTGTATAAATTTCTTCCTGATTCGCCAGGATTTTGAACTAAAAGAAAATCAGAGTTAAGCACAATTTCTTCATGGTAGAACCTAGGCTAAACTTATGAAAAAAATAAAATAAAAAAGTGGGAGCTATTTATTCAATTGACAGTTCAATAAGGATGACACCCTTGCTTATTTACCAGATCATTGGTTCTGTAAGTGTAGCTCTAGTGCTTACTTACCTGATCTTTGGTTACATAAGGAATGCTTATTTACCTCATAGCGGTTTAATATATCTGATGTAACGCTTATTTAGGGGAATGGTGGGAGATAACTTATCAAGGAGGTGGGTGTACACATCCCTCATCTTTCCAATGCTTTCCTCTAAAATACATTAAAAAATTAAAGAAGTTATTAGTCCAAACTTGCTTGTAACACAAGTATAAATTAAATTATAGCCTAAATATGCCTCACAATGCACCATTTCACGTCTAGATTATTTTACTGGGAGGACTCCATAATCCTGTGCATGCCACTGCTTACAATATATATTTGTCAAAAGTTTATTTACACTTCTATGGATATGCTACATAGTCTTTTATACAGTGATACTACACTAAGATAGTATAATTCATCTTAACACATTTTGACATTTGAGATGTGATGCAAATATACACAAATTTATTCTTCTCTAGCTTGATGAATCTCTCAGCTCACAGATTGTGGTTGGGGTGACTAGCCATGCACACCATGATTTTCCACCTGACAATTGGGTAAATAGCCACTACCTAAGAAAAGGGAGTTGGCAACACAGCCTAACCTTGACTACCAATATTATTGATACTTGTGTCTTACATTGAACTATGCAACTAATGTCCCCATGTCTAGGTTCAGTTACAAAATATGCTACTTACCATGTACTAGTACTACCATATCTTGTACATAATAAGCTTAGGCATAGACTAGTTATGTCAATGGCAGCTAACCTTCCAACATTATAATGCCTGACTAGGCTACATACTACTACTACTAGTACTACTACTACACCAGGCATTAATTACTAAACATTAGTTTTAACAAGTTTAAGCACCGGTCAACAAATGTCAGCCCAAAATTTGATCAGATCAAGCATCATACCGTACCTACCTTGTGAATGTTTTTTTCTTCTTTCATTCACTTCAAAATATGCAACCCACAAGTCTAACAGTTCGTTTCGATATATTTACTTGTTGTCAAGCCGTCCCTCCGGCAATAGCTCCAATCTCGTCGTAACGTTGGTGAGTATTTCGAATCGTTACGGTCGGGACTGAATGTCAGCTGATCACCATTGTTTACTTTCTACACGTGCACCGTCCATATTACTACCATCGAGACTGTCTGAAATAACCCGGAAGTTTCGTGTTTTGACAATACGCATGTGCAAAGCGTATGGAATAATTCGAAAACCACCTTAGATGTCAAACTAGGAATTGGTTAATTTTGAAATATTTAATCACATAGCTTTTCATATAAAAAGTTTTAATTATTTTCTAAAAAATATATATATTCGAATTTAACATAATTCGGATTGCATTTTGTTCATTTTATATGAAAACTGTAGATAAATGATTTATC
Organism: Apostichopus californicus; assembly: GCA_020650975.1. NCBI lineage: Eukaryota > Metazoa > Echinodermata > Holothuroidea > Aspidochirotida > Stichopodidae > Apostichopus > Apostichopus californicus. Next base: position 44,586 of record JAIPMN010001866.1, on the reverse strand, counting down.
GGGAACAACTAATTTTAGTACCTGTCTGTGATCATTGAGCTGAATGGTGAACGATTTGGGAGAGCCCCGGTGTTTCAAAGAAGAAAGACGAATGTTAGAAATTTGCTCCAGACCCAAGTTTTCCGAGGGAGCCTTCTTCCCCGTTTCCGCCATGAGCTATTCTGGTTGCATTCATGCGGATTCTTTCAAGAAAGAGAATGGAATAAGTTCATATCGTTTAATAATCAGCTGTTTTGTCTTGTGTAGTTCCAAGGATAGTGTGCGAAGGAAGGTGAGCTGAAGAAGAACAACGCAATAGGAACTAAGCTAGGAGAGCTTAGTAGTCAGTAGTACTAGTAGTAGTAGGCCCACTATGTTTCTAACAATAACAGAACGAGTAACCGATAATTTACTAGTATTTCGAAAATTCTGACATTGACGTATAACGTAACGCCTTTAAATATTACCGTTACCCTTACAACAGACTAGTCGCATAATAGCCAGATCATCCAACTGCAAAGATATATCATTCGAAACAATGAAAACAGTTTAGTTTAGGACAGAAGGGTGCATATGATTGTTTGTAGGTCTGCCTACAGTATCACTTGTATGGTTTGTAACATTGTAAATGTTTCAATTTTCATATGTATGATACCAGACATTGTTTTATTGTTGCAAGTCTGATAGGTAACTCCTAAGAGAACTTTTGTGGAAGAAGTGATACCTGTCAACTTGTGCCTTCAACTCAGTGTGCAACGTAAACAATCAATTACTGTATATAGTGTCATATAATGCCAAGTACAATGTTTAGAGATACAACCTCTGAGCCTAATAAAGCCCAACGTCTTCTTAATGAATCTGTGCTATTCACTGATTAATTGATAGAAATGTTCATGTTTTGAGTAGAAGATAATTTCTGGCATAGTATTGTGTGTCATGTTTCAGACTTGTACAGTAATTAATAAAGTTTTCAATATTAGTAAATACGTGAAGTACATTCTGTAATAAAAAGTTACAATACTTATAATTGCAAGGAAATGGCATTAAGCCAATGGCAACTGCTGCAGCAAATATAAGTCTGCTCTTATTTCTCAATTAAAGAAAGTAATGAATATTTATATTTTTGTTCAACAGGCAAGAGGAAGTGTGTGCCACACCTGTCGGAGACATCAACAAAGACTACACTCTTGTTTGCACTGTGTTTTCTTTGGTTGTTACAGTCTTGGTCACATTCACGATCATTTCAGAACAAACAAACATTATTTGGGTATGAAATGTTGTCAATGACTTAATAATATTTAAATTACTTCCTCCTCGATATGATTACTCCAATGATTGTCATTTTGAACAAAATTGTGTAACATGATACCGCAAGCTTTGTGAATAAGTTGTCAATGCTGTTTTCAGTATGATAACCTATGACCTGTTGACACCAGAAAAAGTGGTGTCTTGAAATTATTTTAGGGAAATTAATCCTTAAAAATATTTTTTTATTTATAAGATTCTTTTTGGAAATATTTTGTCCATAACATAATTGCTTTATCTATGATTAAAGGGAATTTACCAATTTTTTTTGTGTGAAATCTGAAAAATCTAAATCGATATAGTTCATAGTACAGTGAATGCTGATATTAATTGCATATATACCTCAACACAAACAGAAAATGCTCTTGTTTGATTCTTTGGAACCCTTCTTTTTCTCCCAGGAGAGCACTTGCCAATTTTTTTAATCAAGTTTGGCATCTCTTCGTTATTCGTCTAATCTTCTACCATAACAATGAAATTATGTAAGCGTGTCAAGTTTTCCAAACGTTACCATATCAACCTACTCCATTCATTTTGCTAAGTACAAGCAATGTTATCACAAAACAAGCCAAATTTACTCTTAGGGGTTTGAAATGGAACATATGTTGTTGATTCACTAGCATGGACAGTTTCAACTCGATGGTCAAGGATATTTGGTTTCAAAATTTTCAAAAATAAAACCAAAGGATGTTTCTTTCAAGTGTAAATGTACCCAATAGCTGCAAAGATTGAATAAATGAACAACCTAATTATCAAAAATGTGAATCCAGTCTCATGTTGAAATGGCTAAATCCATGTGTTTACTGTGTTACTGTGGCAAAAGTTGACAACAGACATCAATGGACAAATTACACAATAAGCCACACTTGGGGGATTGAAAGCAAATTACCACTTGTTGTGATTGTTCATCAAAACTTCAAAATGTAATTAAAATTAAGATGGCAGTTTATCAAACTCAGGCAGACTCTTAGATTTTGTCGTTACATGCACCACTACTCTGAGTAACTGGTGAGTCCTGCAGTCAATTTGATTGTAAACATCTCTTGGCCAAAACACTCTTGCTTAAAAGTTTTTATCACTTAATACAGGAATCAAATTGGAAACTTTCATCATTTTGGAATGTTTTCATGATTATTCATAATCTAGTAATTTGCATATATGCATAACGCATGATATCAATGGATGATGATATATAAAAGTGTTATCTTTGCAGCTGTGGATCTTTCCTATGGTGCAGTATTCTGCTTTGCTTGCAACGATTACATTTATGATCAAGATTTTGAAGCAATTGTCAAGGAAGAAAGGTTAAAAGCTTCCAAATTTTTAGGTAAGTTTGATATCAAGGTCAATTATTTTAAAGCGTAAACTGAATTAAACAAGTTTAGTAAAATATTAAATCAAGATAACACTCACTGATTGATTCAATGTTTCATTGCTGAGATAGACAGTGCAGAAATGTGGGTGGCAATCATGCCACAGCGATACTGTACCATGCAAACAGCTCCGTTAATGTTTCCTTTGAAACTGAAATTTAATGTTGTTAAAGAGTTTCAATTGCACGGAAAAAACTTGAAAGGATGAAAGCAAAACAGGTATGAACAACGACACAGACTCTCAATGACGGAATGAACTTCAATATTGGCAGTAAATTGTTTGTTGACTTTTCTAGCATATTTGTGGATATTACTAATGACCAGTAAAATAAAACAAAAGATGGTCCTGTTGGTCAGCTTATGTCACATATAGTTGTGTCTTGGACTCTCTTGAAGTGAAGGATCTTACGTGATATTTAAATATGAAAAACATTTGCAAGAAACGAGGGATGAAATCACGAACGCTATGGTTTTGCTTTCTGTAGGTTGTAACGGCTGGGAGTTTACCCCCTGGGAGGCTTCAAGAGCTGAAGTGAGTTTACTGAGAAGAAGTCCAAGAAGAAGAAGGGTTACTTTCAATTCAACAATAGGTACAGAAAGTTCAATGTATTTGGAATATATTATAGAAACTGACAATGGTTACAATGTAAATGGAATTGGTATTAAACCTTTCTTCTTCAGTTTAAATATTTAACTATTGTTATACATCTAATCAAAGCTCCTCATTAGTGTGGCATGGCAAACTTATCATTGTGTTAAGCACTGGAATATTTAAACACTAATTTCTTTTTGCACCAAAAAACACAAAACAGAAATAGAAACTTCTCAGGAAGTTCTCTGTGAAGGAAGCATAAGTTTAACAATATGAATAGCAGACAGTATTTTTTTACCCCCTTCGCACCAATGAGGTACTTTAACCAATGTTTGCCATTTTCAAAAATATTTGAAGAGCAAAATATATTCATTGAACAAACTTGTTCTGTGTTAAGAATATACCCCTATTGGTAAGGTTGTAAACTATAGCGGGAAGAAATGGTGAATAAACTACTGCAAGGATTTCTTCTTGAAACTGAAAGAGGACAACTTTGTAGTCACTGCCCAGAAAATGTGTATTAATAATTTATGCAATACAAACAAAAAAAACTGAGTCAAGTATTCCAAAGGTTAATATGAAACGGGATAGAAGCACCTGTCTCGCCTTGTGTAAACAAAAAACTTGCTTTGTTAATGGAACAGATTTAAATCTTTTTTTCTTTCACTTTGTGAGCAGTGGTTTGCTGGGTTGTGGTTATTGTCATTAATGCTTTTGTTTTCTTTTCTTCTTACCTCATCTTCCCCCCACCTCCCCCCCCCCACCCCCCTTCTCCCTTTCCCTCTTGCCAAATGAAAGGTTTAAGAGGCTTAATTAATCTAGGTAATACCTGTTTCATGAACTGCATTCTGCAAGCTCTGACTCATACACCACTGCTACGAGATTTCTTCCTGTCCGACAAGCACCAGTGCAAGAGAAAGGAAGGAAGTCACCGTTACCAGAGTAAGGGAGACCCTAAAGATCAGTGCCTTGTGTGTGAAATGTCCACAGTTTTTCAAGAGGTAAATGACTTCATTTAACTTGGTAATGATTTTTAAAGCGAGGCAGTTCCTATACATGGAAGAGAGAACAGAAAAGGTGTGTAGATTTGTTCAAATGTTGCTATGCATCGCAAATAACAAGGTGTACTGGTAGGTTAAGTTATGATAGAGGGAAACCACTTCATAGTGTGTAATCTAGTAAAAAGATAGTTTGCATTGAATTCTACTAAGCCTATCCTTGTGGATTTGTCCTAACCCTCAGTCATCTTGGAACTTCTTTATAGCCTAGATATTAGTCCAAGATGACGTATTTGTAAAAGCAGGTTGAGCCTTGTTCTTGCGAAACTGTTGTAATGCCAATTGCATATCATATATATTGCCCCTTCTTTACAAGAGGGTGATTTTTAATGTCAATATGTGGAGTTCCCCTTAATGTGAGATGGGGTGGCCGGGGGGTTGGTGCATGGGTCAAGGCCGCAGTAGCCACGCCCTAAATACTTCACTGTCTCTTTAACCTGAACTGTAATGTGTATTTCGTTCTTTTGGAGCAATTGCATGTCTTCACATGAAGGTAAAAAAGGAAACAGTAAAGATATTTATTAAATATTAAAAATTAATGTGAATGAATTTGTGATTTGAAGTATAGTTGTTGGTTCTAGGATATGAATATTGTTTACCGATGATGCATTTAACTTACTCGACCTCTCCTTTTACAGTTTTACTCGGGTTTGCGTTCTGTCCACATTCCTTACAAGCTACTTCACCTTGTCTGGACGCACGCCCGTCATCTGGCGGGCTACGAACAACAAGACGCTCATGAATTTTTTATTGCAGCTTTAGATGTTCTACACAGACACTGTAAAGGTATCTATACCATCATTTTCATCAACCTATTCTGGGTCACCCTTTGTAGTCACTCAGTGCATGCCCTTTTGTGGTCCATCCTGCTGCAAGTCTGTTGTCAATGTCTTGAAACATCCGTTGGTCTCTGTCTTTCACACATTGATAAGGTTTCTTTGATAGATTGAATCCTGGCTGCCCATGTATCCATGGTGTAGATTAAATTGTAGCTACTTTACCTGTAGCTACCTCCTGTCATTCTAGAAGTCTTGATATTTCCTCATTATTCCTAGTTGACTTACATTTGAAAACTGTTGATTGTGTTACTAACCTTTGAAATGTCTTTTTTATCGCCCTTAATCGCTTTTCTTTTTATTGTCATTTATGTATCATAACTGTTAATACTTTCCTATTTATAAACTTTATTTTATGCTATTTATACTGGAATAAAGAAACTGCAAACTGAAAGTGTACAGTAGCCATTTGTCCTGCTTCTCTAATGTCCATCCACCTTGCTTCCATTCTAAATTGTTAAGTGCTGTTTGTTCTAACAATCATTTTACTCCCTTCCACTTTCACATACAAGGGTGTGTCTGTTGCCTCGAATGTATTTTTATCCGTAATACTACAAGTATATCTCATTCGTCTTTGACAGGTCACAACGGCACCTCAGGAAACAACCCAAATCGGTGCAATTGTATCATCGATCAGATTTTCACGGGAGGTCTACAATCAGATGTCATGTGTCAAGTCTGCAAGTGAGTACAGGTAGCGTCCAGACACATAAGGACGGACTAGAGTTTGATCGGATATATTATCCGGACACGTTGGGACAGACTGGAGTTTGACCGGATATGGATGAAATCCGTGTATTGTAGCCCCCCGTTCTATACTGTATTTTGCTGTTGTAATCGGTGGTACATAGTACACATCGTTTTAGTTTGTGAAGGACATTTTTGCTGTGATGTCCTTTATCGTTTATTCTTCTTTTTGTCTCGTACCATATTTTGATTGCAGCCATTTTGTAAATTTAAATCAAACAAATATAGTACAAAAATTTGACTAATTTGGTTTGCAAATGCAATCTCTAGAGTAAGGGGAAAGATACCAATGTTGTTTGTCACATTAATGAAAACAACATGAATTATGTCAACAACAAAAACTACTTATCCTGTGATTGGAGATTAGAAACCAAAACCTGCTCTTAAGAGTAGCTTAGAACAATATGATGAAGCTCCTAATCTAGAGCGTATGAAATGGTTGAAAGTTTCCCAAATATCACCCAAACATCTCCTTAGCATGGATTTCTGAATACTCAGCAGGATTTGAATGCATGGGAATGGCAAATTTGCTGTGCACTTGAATACCTCCATTATTTTGACACATTTGGACCTTGTTGTTCACGATTTAAATTTTTTAAATTTAAATTAAGCAGTGTTCTTTTGGTGTTAGGAGTTGGACAGCTGACAAGAGGAGCATTATCTTACTATAAACTGCCATTAGATTTCCATAAACCACTGAGTTTTGTATCCAAGTTTTTTGTCAAGTATAATAGAATTTTTTTTAAATTTGTTTTTGTAGTCCCCATCTACTTTTGCTTTCTTTCATTTTCTTTCTTTTTTCATTGATTTGTTTGTATTTATGTGTCGCCTTTTTTGCAGGGGTGTCTCTATAACAGTAGATCCATTCTGGGACATATCACTCGACTTGGGGCCATCTGGAGGACAGGTGACACCGACAGGAACACACACACCAGCTCCAGGGTCCACACCGTCAGCACATCCAGATTTTAATGATAGCAACTCCTCAGGTAATGTGCAAGTTAAGACCAGACCATGAAACTCATGCAGGAGAAAATCACAAAGACAATTTTGTCATAAATTTCTAACATTTTGTTGCGACTATAACAGACTGAATAGGGAAGGGACCATGAAAATGCCTAATCTGTTTCTAAGGTTAACCAATTTGGCACTCTAAGGTGAGTACAGAGAACTGATGGAAGTCAAAGGTCAAACTATATTTTAGTATGATCGAGTTCAAAAGTCACCATATAAATCAACCTAGGCCAAGGTACAAACACTGCTACACAGATTTGGACTTGTATAGAAGTTTGCCATTTCTGCATAGTATTTTGCGGTGAGATACCGCATAAATGATTCCCTATTTAAGTCTGTCTTGAAACAAACAAGTGTGACACATCCAACAATGTGTTTTGTGCTCAGCTGTTTGCATTGATGGCGATGTAGCCTTGGCAATGTTTCTTGCAATTAATCACAATACTCAATTTCTGTTGATTGATCTCAACATGGAATGCCAAACGAATTCGTTCCAGTATTGAATTTTTCTTTTCATCTTTTCAGGAAGCAGTACTAGTAGTAGCAGTTCCCAGGAGGTAGAGACCGGTCTCATGTCACCTCCAGGGTTTGAAGATGTCCCCCATTCCTTAGATGATTGTCTTAGAAGGTAGCTTACTATTTCATGCAACATATAAACTATTATACAACACCTAATTGTATTCTGGTCATTTGATTGGTCAATTGCTCGTTGATTGCATGCAAAATCCGCTCTATTCCACTCTATGAAATAGAACCATGGGTTATACTTTTTTGGTAGCACTTGTTTCAATGGTAAGAGAGCAGAGAAACCTGTCTGTTCAAAACAATCTATTGCATGAGTGCATTTTACATCCAATTATATCCAAATTTGAAGGTGTTGTATAAAACAAATAATGAATGGTTTCCATTCGTGCAATAGTGCAAATATTTCATTCGTTGAAAGATGTAATTTGTTCCATTCAACAAGGCGCAGCTGAGTTGAATGGAACATTCCATCTTTCAACTCATGAAATATTTGCACTATTGCACTCATAACCATTCATTATTTGTATATTATGGTATTTCAGTTGTTGTTTTATTTTATTTTTTGCTACATTGTTTGAAAGCATACACAGAGGTAGCATCATGGTTAGTACATTGAGATCTCTAGTGCTAATATTGGGAAAGAACTGTAATGCCTCAAAAATGAAGCAGACAGTTTATTTTTCTGATATCGAGACCTGTTCAGCATACTCTCAATATACATACAGTGCATTGGCGTTTTTACAATATGGAGGGTTAGTGTTTAACTGTCATGCCTCCTCTCACATGAACATGTCACTGGAATTTTTCTAATGAACTCTTGAATTTGTATAAAGGAATTCCCTAACCCAAGATTGATATAGAATAGAACTTGAGGAGAGAATGTAGAAGAATGCAGCTGCTCACTCATTCTGATTTCTCCTTTTTACGTACTTGTTTGTCCCATTCAGGGAAGATAGTAGAATGTGAATCAATGAAACATAGTCTTCTAAAGGATAGTTAAGTCCTTAATAAAAAAATCCCTAATTAGTAAATATTGTTTGACTTTCAATGCAAGTTGATCTTTGATTTTCTCTTCTCTTTGTATTTGTTCTCAATGAAAGATTCACACGTCCAGAATATCTCGGTAGCAGTGCCAAAATTAAGTGCAGCAGTTGCCAGAGCTATCAAGAATCAACAAAACAACTCACGATGAAAAAATTGCCTCTGGTTGCCTGTTTCCACCTCAAGGTGAGTGTATCTTTAATAAACATCTTGCAATTAAAAGCACCCAAGGTAATTTGGAGCCTCGTTTAGCTTTCAGAGGAATAAGAGTCAAAAATCATTTCTCTGTGCGACATCAAGATGTTGTGATGTATTTCTGTCTCTGTTTCGTTTTGTTGTTCATTGCATAAGTCTGCATAAATTTGTAATCATGACTGTAGCAATACAAAACCTGAACACAATGCTGACCTCGATCAGCTAGTGAATAATTTTTGCACGTAGTTTCATGTCGTCTGTCGAATTACAAAGTAACGAGTAGCTCTCGGTTTTAATACGATCTACGGACTCTTATTTCTCCGCAGCGTTTCGAACATTCTTCAAAGCTGAGGAAGAAGATATCATCGTTCATATCGTTTCCTCACGAACTGGACATGACGCCGTACATGTCCACGCATCGGAGAGCAAGTGGTTTACGGGAGAACGTGCAGTCCAATAGAAGACATCTTAGTGATAACAGGTGAGTCATTGCAGATTGCTCCTTAGAGTGAGTCAACATGAAAACCATGATACATTCAACCCAAACAAAAATGCAAGTCAATACATCCAATCATGTACCCCACATCCCACCTCCCTATCTTAATGACAAATGAGATGGTGTGTAGGTAAAGGTATAAAGGGGTCCATAAACTATGGATGAACAATGAATTGAAGTGCCACATGTTTAGTCCATTGGTGACTATACATGTGCAGAACCCCCTTCTACACCCACCCCCCCCCCTTATATTTGCTTTGCCCTTCCCTATACTCCAGTCTCATTCCTCCCAGTTTCATTTTCCATTACATGATATATAACTTTTCATATTTTGAACACTAACCCTGTGAAAATAGTCAATTTTTCTGTAATTACTTCATTTTACTCCTCAACGATGCATCATGGGAGCCTTTTTGTCTTGCTAACACAATTATAGAGCATACCTTTTTTCTTAAAGAGTACAGTTTTGTTTTGTAAAGTTACATTTGGAGGAATCGGATTGTTGTTTTTTTCACCTTCTTCTCCAGACTGTACATAATTCTAACAAACAGGACATAATGATAGAGTTTTACGATTGATATCTTCTGCAGGTATTCACTCTTTGCGGTGGTTAATCACCTAGGTACTCTAGACCACGGTCACTACACATGTTACGTCCGCCAACACAGAGACCAGTGGTTTAAATGCGACGATGCAATGATAACCAGAGCAACTAAACAAGATGTCCTCCAGAGTGAAGGGTAAATTTATCCCGTTTCATTCTGTATTTAAATGGCTGAATATTTCAATCATTCAGCCCAGAGATGCGTGGCGGTAACCATGCGTAATGTTGTAAGCTGGCAGGTTTGCATTGTAAAATGTTGTAAAATAAAATATTAAAACATATCGGGAAATGTTTACAGTCTTTCTATGTTAACCTTAAGCTGTTTGTTTATGATAGCTTAACACACACTTTCACTTCCGTTCATCTGAATGCTAGGCTGTACTACTAATATTTTGTCTTAGGGATTGTCAATAGGAGGCATGTGGGGCTGTGGACCAGATCTAAGCTGCGAATAATTTCAGTCTGGCCCACAAGTAAAAAAATATCTGTCCACAATTTAGAACTAATCTGTATGATATACATGCAACTAGAACCTTGGGCTTGAATACCTTACCCACATATTCTGCAATTTACTCAACGTAGGTATAGTGAGATTGTAGTCTGGCCTCCTGCAAACAACGAATGCTTTCCCCTCGTAGAAAATTAATTGAGAATCCCTGTCGTATGAATTCCTTGAAGTGATTTTTTTATACTGTTCATTAAATTTACATTTAAGTTTTTCAAGATTTACAGTCTCTATGCTATACAGTTACAGTATACAGTTAGGTTCTAGTAAATATCGGATTCTCAATGTGTTTTAAATGGAACGCTTCTTTATATTGGCGAATATTTACTCGAGACAGTAAGACAGATACTTCTGTCATGGATGGGCCTCTGATATGATTCATCTCAATATATTGTACTTACATGACATGCTACAGTGTATGAATTATTACCACCTTTGTATACTCTTTATCATTACAGATATTTACTCTTCTATCACAAGAGAATCTTGGAGTATGAATGAAGAATGTGAGGTCCAGTGGATTTTCTCCCAGAAGGCATCACACCAAGAGGTCAGCGGGCCAATGGGCCTTTGAGCTGTGGATGTATGCTGGCTATAAAATAGCCTTTCTGTGCAATCAGAAAAGCCGTACTTCTACCTATGCCATGTCATAATGGCACATATAATATGTGTCTGTCTGTTCATGTTCACATGCAATTGTCAGTGAATCTATGACATTGCACTCAGTCTATATTTAAGGATTTCTTTTCTGTTCATATTGACATGGACCCTTGGTCCCCCCCTCCTTCCCCTCCCCCTTCCCTTTTTTGTCTGTTTAAGCTGGATAAGTTATCTTTAGATATAAGATATCTGTAGGCATAAAAGTAAGTTGATATTCTGACATGCATTTCTAGCAATATTAATTTAGTAATTGTTAATAACATGATAACAAAGATTAAACACTAATCCCCCTTTCCTTTCTTCATGAGGTCCCCTCTCCTTTCTTCACGAGTGCCCCCTCCTTCCACCTCCCACTTGTTTTTCACCACACCTCCCCCTTGCCATTTTATCCTTGAATGAGATTGATGTGTTTGCAAGACTTTCTAAAGTCATGTGAATCAGACGGACAGAGGAATGTTCCAGGGAGGATGTTTTTCTTGGTCTCTATGAGACTTTAGAAAACAAGAGTTTGTTTTTTTGTTTATAATGAATAATGACAAAATTTCACTAGCAGAACAGTATCAGAGGTATGGCACATTTCCCATAGACTTGTATATCAACCTCTTTTATCCTCCTGTTAGTGATATCAGTGGTCTGCTCTAGTTGCTGAGCAAGAAAGTTGTCTGAAAATACGTTTTTTTTTTCTTCTGTTCTTATTCAAAGGATGATTACCATGCAGTAGATTGCTGGTGTGATGTAATCACCAGGTTTACTTGGTTTTTTTACCCAGACAATTGCAGAAATGATGTAGCCTATCATATCATCCATATCCTCACTTTTTTTTACTCACTTTCCTCAAACATTACTTTTATTTTCATTATTCTCTCCTTGACAGTGTGTGAAATACTTTTTAAATGCTGCATTCTTAAGTTTGCGTTATTGGATTGCCATGAGGGGAAAGGGGGTGCGGAGGGGGGAGGGATTCTTCTTTAGCCCTGTTGTAAAAATTCTCTACGTTGTTTCATAATGAAGTTGTTATCCTGTGTCTGTGTTTTGAGATGCTAGCCTATTGACAATTAACATAAATGATGTATCATTGGAGCAATGTAGGTATCTTTAAGTAAATAGCCTAAATGTCAGGGTTTTCTGTAAAGGAAATAGTCATTGCGGAATTTCTGTTTAGCTACATTATGACATCTGAGTTGGGGAGTGGTCTCACCCATTGTTTTGTTCTTTAACATCACTGCACAGATCAAAGATGGAAGGTTATTTGGTTGCCTTGGCGACAGCTGATCATGTAATTTAGTGCCACTAATCTCACCGGAAGTTAGCATAAAATGTCATCATCCTTTCCTGCAACATTAATGTTATCTTTGCACAGATGTCTTTCTAGTGATGTACTCATTTGAAGGTTGTTACAATGTTGCATAGAGATTGTCAGTACAGTTAAGTTATGAATGTGGACCAAAGACTACTTGTCCAATAGCTCAAAATGTATGTAATTCCCTTGTAATATGCTTGATGTAATGGTAAAGTGCTTGAATGTTTTCACAAATCACAGCAAAGTATACCACTAACTAGTGTACGTGGGAGACAGAGTCATCGCAACTTGTCTCCAGAAGCTTATGCATCCAAGAGAAGTTGCAAATATTGACCAATTCAATCATGTACAAAGCTAGGGAGAAGATCTGTTGTAGGTTATTTTAAATGGAACTCTAGGCTTATATGATTTAGATTATTTTTTTGAGCCCAAAAATTCAATCTTAGTCTATTTCCCTTTGGCACCTTTCGTGTCGTAAAAGATGTCTAGTTCCTCTCAGCAAAGTGAACATTTTAATGGAAGACCAAGGCCTACCAACCCTTTTAATGCTAAAGGAACGTAGACGCAACCAACTTTGCTTGTGACACTAGATCTAGGTGAACATACATGATAGTGTTCTGGTTATAAAACTATTTGAAAGCTTGTTGAACACTTAGTTAAAAACATGTTACATTAAAATGTTACATTAGAAACAAAATGGCAGACAGATTGGGTTGAAGTTCTCTAGCATTTGCTGGTAGTATCAGTAAGTTTCTTTAATGATTTGTATGGATGTATCTGATTCTCATGAATATTTACATTGTAAGTATTGAAAATTAATAAGTTTACAATAACATGGAGGGCTTACACTTTTTATGTCTTCACATTTACTGGAGCCATTTTGTAAGGTCTAATTCACTATACTTAATGACCCGTTTTACATTACTTTTCTCTGAAACCAATTCAGCAAATATTGGAAACACTAAACAAACAAAAAACAATGTTATGTTGGGATGTAGCTCAATTTAATATTCGATTTTTGAGATCTCAGAATCTGTGACAGATAAGTAATAATTTTTTTACCCCTTCTCCCCTACCCTCCCACCTTCCCCCATCTCTAGTTTTGTGTTTATTTTACTTTTACCTATGCAATATTTTCATTTATAGAAAGCTGAGAAAAGCCACCTCAAATTAGTTAATTCCTGATTTCAATTTTTTTTTTTTTTTTTGTACTTTGGTTTCTTCCTTATGTTCTTAGAAAGGCAAAAATGATCAATTATTAATGAAAACGAAAAAAAAAAAGAATTAAAAAAAACCCTTAAGTTTGCATTGAAGCAACTAATTACAACATTGATAAGTAAAGTTTTATTCAACAGTTACTAAATTATTTTGACTTACAATGACAGGTAGCTTTTTCCAATGTGGTTGTAGATATTGTCATATTGCATACAAAAAATTATTTGATGGTCAAGAAAAGTTCAGTTGCAATTATTTTTGTGAACATTAATGAACTCACATTACTCACTTATTCTTCTTTTTTTTTTTTTTTCATTTTAATTTTCATTAATACGGTTAATATTACATTCAAAACTGGTTAAATTCTACAAAATTGGTAATAGGCCTATAAGCCATTTTACAGGTAAACTAACCGGTTGTGTGGTGGAGGAAAAAGCAAAGCAAAAATCAATATCAACTAATTAAACTGTATTGTAGCCATTGGAAGTAAATAATTTGTTTCTGATTACTGTGATGGTTTGTAAATTGTAACAGGGAAGGGAAAAGTTTTGTAGAGAAAGCGAAAGAATAGCTATCAGGATAAAAACACCAGCTACCTTCAAGATGGTTGACTTTAAAAACAGGGGAACAACCATATACATATTTCTAAGGGGCTTTTTGCCCGCCCCTCCCCACCCAGTAATAAAATCAGCCCCTCTGACAGACAGAATATTCCTCAAATAATCCTAGCAATACCAGACATAAAATAACATATACCGCACAACCTAAACAGTTGAAAATCCAAACATCGTTTCCAAAGATGCTAACTGCTCACTGTGTTGCATTTAGCATGAAGGGTGAGAAATTAGAATTGTGGGAACCACAACAACACTCTGTCAAACTTAAGTTTGTGTTAGTCAACAGAGAGAGTCGCTGGGGATGATCAAGAAGGAAATGAAAATAATACTAAAATCAAGTATGGTGTATCTAACCGTAAAGCGAGATGGAATCAGTGTGAGAAGACAGGGGATTAATTCTTCTAAATAAGGTTAATATCAAATAAGGTGTGATGGGTTTACCAATGCTTGGCAATATGAGGAGTGTAGGCAGGGGGTGGTTGGGGGGTGGTTGAGGGTGAGAAGAAAACATCCTTGGCCCAAATGTAGGAGTCCACCTGTGTTTCATTTTCAAAGGGTGGGGGCATCTTGTTGCAATGTTATTCATTCTTTCACAGAACACAGTGTTTGTGTACCCATTACCATATTCGGTGTTTGTTGATGGCAAGCTAAAAATATTATGCCAGATGGTAATGTATTAGTTCATTGGGTGAGGGGGTGTGATCATATATTCTAGCCCTTATTCGTTTATTTACTCGAGATTGTGTGTATGTTAATGAGGATTGTCACTTATTATTACACAATATTTTGTGTGTGTATTGTTTTATGAATGTGATATGTTAATATGCACAATTAGTTGTACTTGTTAGATATCCACTGCTTTGTTACAAAGAATTTAAGTTCAGGGCCAAATATTATTAAGTCATCATATAGAACATTTTTGGAATGTGTAATGAAAAACTGAGTAATTTTGCAATGTGTAATTTAGGCTATACTTGTAAACAGAATATTGATACCAAAGACAGATTTCATTTCATTCTCCGTTCGTTTTTTACGAACATACAAGTTGCACTTTTCTCTGTATGTGTGTGTGTGTGTGATTGTGTTTGTAGGTATCAATGTTTAGGAATATTTCCTTTCTGCAAAATAAAAAAAAACAACCAGTATTATTAGTTGGAATTGGAATCAACAAGTTGTTTCAAACTTTTTGCTCTTCTGCTTTGCAGAGATATTTCTTCTTTTTGACACATAAAAATAATAAATAAAGCAGAAATAAAAAAAAGTACACAGAACAATTTCATAGTGTCTATGTTATTATTCCGTAACATTATTGTATTTGTTTTTTATATAATCTTGCATTACAGAGTGAAAAGGATCTTCTTTTCCGAATAAACTTCACTAGAATAAGTCTCACATAGTTACTTCAAATGAACCAAGTGTAAATCGGCTTCATTATATATATTGTTTGTCCCTCAAAAAAATTCAATACCAACATTCAATACCAAGCATTCAATACCTAGCATTCAATACCAAGCATTCAATACCAAGCATTCAATACCTAGCATTCAATACCAAGCATTCAATACCTAGCATTCAATACCAAGCATTCAATACCAAGCATTCAATACCTAGCAATCAATACCAAGCATTCAATACCAAGCATTCAATACCAAGCATTCAATACCTAGCAATCAATACCAAGCATTCAATACCAAGCATTCAATACCAACATTCAATACCTAGCATTCAATACCAACATTCAATACCAAGCATTCAATACCAAGCATTCAATACCAAGCATTCAATACCAACATTCAATACCAAGCATTCAATACCAAGCATTCAATACCTAGCATTCAATACCTAGCATTCAATACCTAGCATTCAATACCTAGCATTCAATACCAAGCATTCAATACCAAGCATTCAATACCTAGCATTCAATACCAAGCATTCAATACCAAGCATTCAATAC